>VOMN01017415.1:0-27817 GCA_014899125.1 Orchestia grillus
GCCACAACGCCTCACCCTGCATAGCCACAACGCCTCACCCTGCATCAGCCACAACGCCTCACCCTGCATCAGCCACAACGCCTCACCCTGCATCTGGCCGACAGTGAGGTCCGTATCGAGCCTGTCGACCCCGGCCAGCAGCAGCAGCTTAGGGGGCGCGACGCTGAGGAAGCGCTGGCTCAGGCCCTCAAACCAGCTGTTCCAGTGCTCCGTCGTCGACGCGAGGTTGATGCTCCACTTGTAGCAGCCGCCCTCCACGCCGCTCCCGCTGCTGGTCGACGCTCCGCACACAGACTGCGGCAAAAGGAGCATTCAGCTCTGACCAGTCACACGGCGAGTTAGGAATTCAAGGCAATGGTCGGCTCGCCATTGACGACAACAAGGGACAGAAGGCACACAAAAAGCTTTAAAGGAGGATTGCAACAGATCTTTAACCTATCAAGGCCAGCTAGGAAAAGCATTCATGAGAAGCGGCATCACCCTTCCTCCATCATCTGCTTGCGTCATTTCGTCAGGACGATAGCAAAAAGTTAAACTCAACAATTCTCAAAAATTGAAGTTTTCAGGGATAACTTGATCGTATTCTACACGGTACTACTTTCAAGGATCTCCTTGACTCCAAGATTGATTGAAAACATTCAGCAATTTGGCAAAATGAGTAAATTTGATTATTTCGAGTACTCGGCCGCCATTCCAGGGCTATTCGGGACATCGCGACTCCAAATCTACAAACCGGCCCCTCTGAATCTACCAACAACGAGAACTAACTTGATGATCTTTAGATGTCCCACTTTGACTCCAGTGAATGCCATAGATTCGAATCCCATCCTTAATTTACCTCTAAACGCGCAACTTCGGTATTAAGCTCGAATCTGACTGCAGTTCGAGTTCATCAGAGGTCACATAGACATCTACCTTCACGCCATAATGCTATCTTCTGGCTCGCACAAGCACGAAAGATCAAACTTATTATTTATTTTTGCTTCATGAACTGGAATAAATACTAGCAAGGTATGTATGCCATGACGTCACAAGCATGAAGCCAGCCACCTGTTCACACACAAGCAGAGATGAACAAAAATAGCGCTGCTGCTATTCCAGCCAACATTCGCTATTCCAGCCAACATTCAACTCACAATCAGCGCCAAAAGCATAAATAACTTCGACAAGAAGAGTCACCTTAAGCCGCTTGCTCTCGAAACTTTTGCGGAACTCTTCATTGTGCAGAGCCTTTCTTCTTCTGTCGCCATCGTCATCTTTGTCGTCTTTCTTGTTATCACTGTCTTCCTCCTCCTCTTCTATCTTGTTTTCGTTGTCGACGCTGAGTCTGCGGCACGAGAGGCGGCGGGCGGAGTAGCGGCCTGTGCCGGTCAGGGGCGCCACGCCTGCCCAGCCAAGCAAGGTCTCAGCCCCCACCTCTTCACCAATGCATCAACCAATAACACCAGCACACCCAGACCCTCACTATTGTTCAACGGTATGAGGAATAATCGGCCGATGCCAGTCGTAAACTGATTTATTACAAGAAGTAGAGTTTCTGATAGACCTAGAGCTACACAAAACTGTTGTATTACAACAGGTAGAGCTTATGGTAGACCTAGAGCCACACAAAACTGATGTATTACAACAGGTAGAGCTTGTGGTAGACCTAGAGCTACATAAAACTAATGTATTACAACTGGTAGAGCTTGTGGTAGACCTAGAGCCACACAAACCAAGCCAAGCCCCAATCCCAATATCGGTGTCGGTGCCTCCGTGGGCACGGCGAATTATCATCATTTGTACCGCACCGCAGACGCACACGATAGCTACTGTAACTTCACTCGCTACTAGGGAGAGCTTCAAGTGCGATCCTGGTATCCATTTTCCTCATCTCAAGTGAGACAGTTTGCAACATTTATTGCACTGAATCATTTACAAATTCGCAACAGCAACTAACAGAGTTTGTTAAATGCTTTTTTGCACGGACCTCATTTTCTTGAAAACCAGCGATAACAACCATTCTTTATGCATAACACTTACCAATAACTTTTACTCAATCCCTTATTTCTATTTCTTAATCTTCACAAAAGGAGCCACTTTTGCTAGCCTGGGTGACTCAATCGAAGAAAGAAAAGATATAATTTCAGGCATCTTTTTAAAATAATAATTGGAAAATTTCCTTAACCTTAGTTACCTGCAACAGTACAAAGAATTTGACCAAAAAAACGGATTAACCATTAAGTTTTCGATCAACCGTTCTCGCTAATAATGCTACTTGATGACCACGACTGGTGAGTAACACAGAAGTCGACTGCCACAGCGCCCACTACAGAGAGACACTCCATACAGGGACACGCACACCCCACCAACCCTCACCGTCGACTGCAACAGGGGGCAAAGAAGGGGCAGCCCCGGCCTCAGTAGCAGTCTGCTTCTCGTCGGGGTCGGACGTACTGCTGAGAGTCTCCGAATTTTTACGGAGCTGGAGCGCATCCACCTCATCGGCTCCACATAAGCCTGTGTTGTTGCTGCTCGGGCATAATTGAAGGATAAGAGCTAATATTTGAATACATGCAGTTTTAGAACGGCAACTGAAAACTGACAACTTTAAGAATCTAAATTGGCAATGAAGCAACCTCCGACAAAGGCTAGCAAGAATATAAAGAAAATTATTGACGTAAGTTTGAAAATAGCAATTTAACAAGCTGAAGGATAATATAATATTTGTAATATAATATTTTGACGAGTAATATGTACATAGTAATTGACATTAAGATGAACATAGTCCAAGCTGGCTCACAGAAAACCGTCTCATTGGATCAAATTGTTTTCCAGAACAATTATGCACCAAATGATGCATGAAAGAAAAGTCAGGTACCGCTCCTCACTAGGAGACTTGAGGCACAAGGAGCCGGTAATGAAATGTGGACAGTAATGTCAGGACGATGGTCTTTGTATCATTACGTCTAGGCATCAAGAGTGTAGCAGGTGCTTCGGTAGGAGCACGGCATGCGCCTGTGCCGTGTCACACCAAGTTTACTGCTTTTGCTTCAATGTTACATTTGCTTACAAAAAAGGATTCCGAACAAGAGCGTGCCCAAGACTCGAGCATTAAAAAGTTACAAGGTCGGAGCAGCCCTCAGCATCAGAGAGCGACACCAAGGGATGACTGTCCCCACAGGGCGGGAGCATTACTCACTTCCTGACCTGCCCAGGCATGGACACACGGGCGGCGTCCAGGTTGCGGGTCTGGCCGGACCGGTAACTGCAAGACACAACACCAGCGCTCAGTCCCCAGCATAACATTTTGGCCGAATCATCTATAATAACCTACTATTTTGGCCACCCATGTGTTTTCATTGACTATTTTATGAACTTAATAGGCGGCAAAAAAGTCACACTGAGGGTGGTAGTAGCAGAAATTCAGACATTCTATGTAGAGCGCATCATTGGCTCAGACCATGTCGCGCCGTACGGCTCATAATTTAGAGGCGAGTCTACCGCTGACGTCACACCTCCACAGCGATAATTGAGCTCCCAAGGGCCCCACGAGAGCTGTGGTCGCGTGCGCTGCCCCGCCACACCCAGCACGTCCCCTCCTGTGCATCTCCTGTCCTACACTCGGCTTGGCTGCGTAGAAGTCAACTGGTTCACACCGAAGACTATTTCCTATAAATAGTTTATTCGTCTGAATGAATTTGTCTTAAAAGCACTACAAAACTACGACGTCTCTCCAGTGCTTCACATAACAGCGTAACCTATATAACTGCTGCTAAAAACCCTCACCTTGAAAATCACTAAAAAAAAACTCCCATTAGTTCCTAATGTTTCACACGTTACTACAACACCTCAAAACCCTGACCATGAAAATCACTAAAAAAAACTTCCCTAAGTTCCTAATGTTTCATGCACTGACGTCACTATAAGACCTCAAAACCCTCACTTTGAAATCCCTGCAGAGAACTGCTATGGACTTCCTCTGTTGCTTCATACGATTTCTTAAATGCAACTTGTGTGAACCAGAAATTCTACATTGACTCAAGAGCGCCATCAGAGCTATCCTAGTATCGACGTCTCGATAACTTCCCTAAGCCGTTACCCCAAGTGCCCCTCACCGCACCCCTCCTGCACGCCTCGCTATGCACGCAGACAGAACTACAGCTCGAGTGACCTGCTACCTGCGGCAGGTCGAGTCCAACCAAGTACGAGGACGCACCTCCAGAGGACGGCCTCCTGCAGGCTGGCGAAGGAGGCGGGGCGGGCTGCCAGCACGCTGTGCATGGCAGAGAGGGCGGCCAGGGCCGTGCCCTCCACCACGTCGATCACCACTAGACCCGCCACTTGCACAGCTGCATGGGCACGCGAAATCGTTAGCGTGCGCATGAGTGTAGTTTGTTTGGGGTGCCCCTAACCTTCTGGATATGCCCGTGTCATGGTTATGTACATGCACAATCAGAACCGTAAGTAGCATAGCTACATATCGTACAAATTAATACAAAGTATCTTTCCAAACATTTGTCCAATTCGAGGACTAAATATACAGTGGTTTCATTCACATCAAATTTTCATTCATTGAAGCCAATTTCCCCACGTACAACCTGCACACAACCCACAGTCGGATCCTCTTTCCTTAGACCTGACCTACGAGCAACAAGACAACACTATAATTCCCACACTTCACATCAATTCAAATTTCCCACCGACAGATCGTACAAGAAGAGTTCTACACGGACGAGAGCTCCAGCTCACCTCTCAACCCTCTGAGCCAATGGCGTTGCCGAGGTACATTAAAAAATTGAGTTCAATTCCTTAACCCCTAATGAGCGCACGCTACTCAACCGAGTCCATCAGAGAGGATTGGTTTAATTTACATTGTCATGCTGAACTTCTAGGCGACAACAGGCCCACACCTTTTCTCCATCTTACAACCAATACTGCGCCAAAAAATTCATCCCTAGCAAGAAACAAATTCGGTACTAAAAATCTCGTGCACGAAAGGCGCCCCTACAGGGCAGCAGAGCTACGGGCCCCTCACAGAGATGCTGCTCGAACTCAGCATGCACGGCGACGGCGCCGCCCATGCTGTGGCCCACCAGCACCACGGGCACCTCCATGCACGGCCCCATCACTGCGTCCAGCACGCGCCCCACGTCCCTGCGGCACAATGGGGACGGTTCAAGTCCACACAAGGATTAGCACACTCGTTACAGGACAAGTGCACCAGTAAAAGAATAAATGTTCATTCATGAAAGATTTAGTCCACTGATAAATGGATTAATCCCCTGGAAAATGATAAATCCACTGGAAAATGATAAGTCAAGTGGTAAACGAATAAGTATTCACTAGTAAAAGAACTAGCCCACTAATGAGAGAATTAGTTGACTGGTAAATGGTAAGTGTTCATTGATGAAAAGAATTAGTCCACTGATAAAAGTATTAGTACACTGATAGAAGGCTTAGTATTCACTGCTAAGCTCACGAAGTCTCATCAGAAGATGAGACACACCAGTGCACCACGCCCCCAGGAGTCTGCATGGAGGAGTGGTCACACACTCCGTTCTCAAGAGAGCACACCCAGGTCGGACTCCCAGCAGCGCAGGCAGGTTTTTGTGGAGCCACAAAGTGCTTCTCTTGGGAAAGGAAGTCTACGCCCCACATTCCTCACATAAGAATTTATAGAGCATTTGAACTCAATGTTGCAGTGCATGGGAGCTCTGTTGGAATGAGTTAAAGACTCTTTCTGGCAATATGTGAGAAGTTTCACCTGGCGAGGTTGGAGGCAGACATGTGGCTGGGGTCCTGCGTCTTGGTGCTGCCGTGGTTGCGCTGGTCGAAGGCCAGCACCTGGCACTGGGGCACCTCGGTGCACACCTCCTCCTGCATACACATGGAGGCATTGGTAGGTGGCTGCAACCAATCCCCACCACAGGCAACATAGCCTCTCACCACCACAGTTGACACAACCACTCACCACCACAAGTGACACAGCCACTCACAAGCGATACCACCACTCACCACCATAAATGGCACAACCACTCACCACAAGTGACACAACCACTCACCACCACAAGTGACACAATCCCTTACCATCACCAGCTATAGTCAATCACCACCACCACCACCAGCTACACGGCCACTCACCACCACCAAGGACCAGGTGAGGGCAGAATATCCTCCTCCATGCAAGAGCACCAACAGCGGCCCTTCCGAGCCTCTACGATACACGCGGAATTCATCTGCTTCTCCTCCATCCAAGTTCCCGACCTGAACATTGGCAACAGCAGTTAGATGAGGGGAATAAATACCAGTTGAAGATTGCAAAACTAGTAATACTTGGCTACAATCTGGATGATGAATGAATTTTAATACAGCAAATAAAAAAACAACAATTAAAAATGACAGACTTGTATGGTTTTGTAGGTAGAACATTCATGGCAAAGCACTTTAGATAGTTACCTGACTTCTCAGGTACGAGACTCTAAATGAAGCCTAACAAGGCACAAACATGTGGCACTGCATATGAACCATGATGAAATAAAAAGCTAAACATCATAGTTGAAGTAAGACATCTGGTGTAAACGTCACATGACTATGAAAGCTATCTGACAATAAAAATAAAATATGACAAAATTTAGCAGGAGGGGAAATTCACTATCACTTCACTACCAAAAAACCTGCAGCCATTTGAGTCAGCTGTTTACTACACTCTATCACTAGAGCAGCATCAATGCAAGTCACACAACAATACAATTTGGACAAGCTTCAGGCTAAATAATTTCATACCACTCACCATTAATATGAAGACAACCATTTCCTCTTGAAAAAATCATTAGTTCTTGAAAACTACTCCCTTGACCAAATGTTCAGGGAACAACTTTGAGAGGAAATATTACACAACTAGCATTCTTAGGCAACCATCTCCCACACAACAGCTCACCTATTATTATTATTATAATTATTAGTTAGTTTAAAGCTCCCTATCCACACCAAAAGTGACCTCAAGAGAGCAAAAAGAAGGAACATCTAGCATGTGGACTGTAGAAAATGTGAAATCTATGCACAGGTCTGTTCCCACACAAAATTTCCTGCATTTAAAATAGCAAGTCAAAAAAGAAGAGAAAGAAAAGACAAATAACAGAGAGCAAACAAGGTAATAAAATTGAAAGCAACAGAGGAGGCATGGAAGAGAGAAGTTCCAAAGGCCCACCTCTGTCTATAGCTGAGGTAGCCTAAGAATGCTCCCCTAAGGTCACCAGTCTCCATAGCATAGGACAGACAAACCTAACTAACCTAACCCTATAGCCTATGGCCTATCCTATGCCCCTAATGAGAGACAGCTCACCTTCACATCATCACACGAGTTCCAGTACTGACGCCAGGAGACAGGACTGCTGTCAACATCTGCCAATGTCCTTCGCCCCCCAGAGCCGATGCTGCCACGGTGAGCAGTTGCTCGACTGCCACTGCAAGAAAAACTCATGGTACTGAAGGAAGACGATGTATGGCTATGATTGGAAATTTTTAGGAGATAAGATGATTTCAAAATTAGAAGCACATGGATAAGAAAAATTTAGACCAATCAAGTTGGATACAGCAAAGAATGTGATGGACTATATAGATGTGGTTAAGATAAAGCACAATTTAACAATTGTTACATGATAAAATGTAAAAATTTTAGAACCAAAACTGTTATGTTTTCATGCGAAATATTGGGAAATGGAGCAAAACACTAATTAATGGCATATTTGAACTCATCTCTATTTTAAAATGATCATTTAGCCAAAAAAAAATTGTATCAAATCATACAAAACTTAGCAAGTACTACAGAGTGTACAGCAACATTACTAAGAAAATTAAATGACCCTTCACAAGATCAATCAACAACTGTAGTCAGAGCTGGAAGTCCCCCAAACATGAGAATCAGGTCAACTGCTCATTTCTTAGCAGTAGTGACAAAAGGATTACATAACTACAGTGGAAAGTACACTAAAACTCAAGCCCAATTCCTTTAATACATAAAAGACTGACACAAGTTTAGCTTTCTATTTTGGCATTGATACAATCATGAGGAGCTCATTGGGACACTTAGGAGTTCTCAGGACTAAGGGCCCACACTGCACCCTGAGAATGACAGTGCCCAATGTACAAAGATTATTTCAAATATAAATTGAGCTAATAAAGTTCAACATTCATCATATATTTAGCTTTATATATTCAAATAGATTCATTGAACCCCTAAAAAAATCTAAAAAACTACCTTTATATTTTTCCAACGTTGGTTCTGTTATTTAGGGATAAAAATTTAAAAGGTCAAAAACCACAGATTTTTAACTTTGGTCATAGGTACTGGTAGAAGCGCTCATAATAAAAAGTAGCTCTTTATGTTAGGTAGTGTAATTCAAAAAACCTCACTAGGGCAACTCAGGACCCTTCATGAAACAATATCATGTCTTGCAAGCAGTCATGTGTCTGTGTCAACATCATGTCTTGCAAGTAGTCATATGTCTGTGTCAATATCATGTCTTGCAAGCAGTCATGTGTCTGTGTCAATATCATGTCTTGACTAATGACGATATACAAAATGAATAATGCGTAGGTACCTTTTAAACACACAATTTAATCATTGTTTCAAATTTTATTACATATGCTATACTATTAAATTTAGATTTCTGATAGTTTCAATTGTTTGTGCTCAAAATTTTTATATCAAAATGGCCAAGAGCTTCTAAGCTAAATAAAAATATCAAATTCAATCATTCATATTAAATTTAGTACATTGTAAGAAAAAGCTTGAATGAATACTTACCCTCTTCCAAAGACAGTAAAAGTATTAGAAAAGTAAATAGACTTAAGGTGTATGCACCTATAATACTAAAGTTGTAAATGTTAACTTTGCAGTTAGTGCCTGAAAAATTATTCTGCTTAAAGATTCCTACATCTTCTATGATATAAGAATTTAAACTGCTGATAAACAACAGAACTATCAAGTTTCTCTCTTCAACACTAATCAAACTAGAAACAGGGGTATTCATGATATTAAATCCTGCATTTTACCTTAAAATAACTAAAAGAATTAACTAAGACAACACTGTTGCCTTTAATAGAACAAAAACTCTAAATAATAAATGACTTTAATAGCCAGAGTGTAATTATAGGAAATAATGTTAACATGGGGTCTACTTTTTTTAGGTTGATCAACTTTTATTCTTCCAGCTCATAGTTGGGGGCAGAAAAGCAGGTAGATGGTCATTGGAGGCTTTCAGGCCTGCAGTCAACAGTTAGCCCTTTGTGGTGATCGCTGAAAATCTATGAGCCAATATTTTAAAAACTCCTTCAGTGAATAAAGAATTACAGGGTCCTAAATGTCACCACGGTAATAGGATATGTATGTATATAGGTCTATGCCTAAATAATGACACTTAAGGCTTCTTTGAGTGCATAGCAATAAAATCATGGGTGACGTATATAATGGGATTATATTTAGTTGCAGGGAATTTTCTATGATATAGTACGTAAAAATATTTCACACGTAACAGCTAACCGGAGAAGTTATTATAAACTTGCCTCGTTGGGAGCTTGGGGCGAAGTGGACTTGCAAAATTTAAAGAATCCATATGAGCTTTGTTCGTTCACCAATATTCAAGAAGGTGAAACTAGTTTATTTTGTTTAATATTTCCCTTTTAGGTAAAGTTACAAACTTCAAAGTTTAAACTACCAATCATCACAACGCACAAAAACTGGTCCACTACCGCAAAACATTTTTTCTATCATTGCATAATGATACGCTTTTAATAAGATATATATTTAACTATCTTCATTAGCGTACAGTACGAATCATGCTAACTTCTTCTGGCGAACGAAAATATCCGCAAGTTACTGGATTAACAACAATCAACATCTAAAAACAGTGTTGCAATGTTATTGAGAGGAATCCTTTTACTCAACCAAAAATCCGCTAATAATTTAGTTCATTTCGTTAATATTTCTAATTTCCATCATTTTTATTCATGATACCTCAACATTTAATTCAAATTTGTGTTAAACTTTTTAAAATTTTACTATTTGGAGCTGACTTTGTGCTTTAATAATGCTTTTCATAGCCAAGCTAAGTCTTACATAATCTAGGTATTACGGTTTTGAAAAAACCGGTCTAAAGTTGCATTATAATTCAAATGATGGAATTCTTTGTGATGTCTGATAAACAAGATTATAAAATATATGTAACCTTCTCAGGTAAAAATATGCAGGCTCTAGGATACAGAAGAAAATCACAAATTGATGTACGGGCTAAAAATTTCATCTATACTAGCTACCAGCAATGGCATATAGGACATTAGTGTAACACATTTTTCTAGAGTGCTCAATATTTAAATTAACAAAAGAAATCAACCAAATTTTCATTTCAAGAATAAGTTAAACAAGAAACATCCTTCAAAAATATGTTGTATTTAAATGTCATATCAGCCGGTGGTGTGCTTATTTTATGACTATATTTATTAATGTAGTAATAAGATAATGACTTCAGGAAGCTTGAGTTTGCCTTCTTTTGAACTGCTTTCAAACCATTTGTAACGATTAACTCTGATTTCTCTTGAAATGATTGGCAGCAAACATACTAATTAGCATAAAGGATACCCAGGATCTTTTCTATAAGATAAATTATTGAAAACTTCAGCTGGGAATACTAATTGATCCGTCAAGCTGGCTCTCGCTGATGCAGCGGGCATATTCGAGAGAACAAGCAACAAAAATTTTGGTCATATGCGTATCCATAAATGAACTTTATATTCACGAAATAGAGAAAAAGCTTATTTGGAAGAACTATTTGAAAATACGATAACAATGTGTGAAGAAAATCCACGGATACGCATGTGATGAGGCCAAAAGTTGCCTTGCTTGTTCCCGTGAAACGCACAATGCTTCAAAGTGCAAACGCTTTCGTAAAAAATGAATATGCCCAGTTGCTATTTGCAAAGTATACCTTATAAGCACACTTACTGTTATATTTATATATAATTAGAGCTTACCTAGCTTCTGTTCCGATATATTTTTACTTATGCCGACCATGTGCTCTTGAAAATTCTCCATGTGTGATTGGGTCATAAATAATAATGGGCGATGTATTCCAGCTGTGAAATATTTTTAAGCCCTAGCGAAAAAAAAACAGGCAGAAAAAGAGAAGCGAAGGCGTGAGTAATGGGGCTGTTGTTGAGTGAACGAGGATAGAGGAAAATAGGTAGTAAGTGTATTGAGTTAGTGAGTACATTGAAGAAAGATTCGATTATCAGTTTTTCAACTTATCAGACTGTAACTTCCAAGAATATCCATAAGCTATGTACAGGTAGGAAATTTTGAATTGTGCTCGTGTAAAAATTACAGTTTCTATAAATATCGTACTCAAAACTGGCAAATGGGTTATTGATAATTTCACTGAAACTGGAGTAAATGAACAAAACTTTCACGATTGACTTGATTCAAAGCAAAATTAATTGAATTAACTGTTGAATTGAGTCGGAAACCATTAGTCGTATCACAAAAGAAGTAATGAACGCTCATAACGCAAATTCATTCATCACGCGTCAGTTAATGTAAAAAAAAGGTGTCTAAATACTTTTGCATATTGTTTGCTCCACTTCCCGTTGAACAACAGATGGACCGCTGAATAGAAGAGCGTGATCCAGTAGTGGTGACCCAAAATACATCATTTAGTCGCTGCGGTTACCTGCTGCAGGTGCGGTTGCCAGCAGAGCTCAGAGTGCGGCGAGACCGCTCCGAGTGAGCAGTGTGGTTGCAGCTAAAGTTCCAGGAAGGCGGTTACAGTGCCGTCGCCGTTCCTTGCCCTAGTTCGTGATTCGTCATAGAAGTTCTTGACACCTCTTTTTCCTGCTTCCCATAACGGCGGAAACAGCTGGAGCATCGCCTGATAAGGGACTTTCTATTCCGGGTCCAGATGCCAAGAGTTATATCCGGCAAAGAGAAACTCGTTTTGGGTCGATTAAGAGTGAACACGACCCGGAGCATTGACCTGGATCATCATCACTGCATTTAAATACGGGATATCTCTGAGTGAGTAAAATGCTCCCAAAATCTGTATTCGATGCTGTTTTTAAGTGTAAGGTTGCTTTAAAAAATCTTGTCGGAAATGTTAGAGGTCACATAATTTTTTTATTTACACAAAGAGACATACATAGAGGTTGTCTGCGCTGTAGCCCAGTGGTTGCTCACCGTCAGACTGTGGAGTCCACGACGGGTCTGTCTCCCAGCAGTGCGGCGCCGCTTTTGGTCTACCGCTTTTCGAAATGTTCCATGAATTACCACGTAATTATGGGGTCGTCCAAGATTATTTTATGTATCGCTTTAAAATTTCGTTTAATTTCTCCGGTTGGATATGTTTCTTAGTGTATTTTGAAGTTTTCAATAAATTCAAAATTTTATGAACGCGTAAGAGTGCTCTTTTAAATACATTAGTTGTTATTTTTCTAAAATCTGAAGCCTGCGGTAGTATTGCTATGCATGACGGATGTTTTCGAAGTCCGTATCGAAAATTTGAATTCTTTGCAGTAAGTTTTAAAAGTGAAAAATGGTCAGTTTAGTAACGTGTGTATCGTTCGTTTCTGATATCATGTTCCTTGAACAAGCTTATCATAACTTGCGAACAATTTTTACGCAGTTAGTTCTTGAAAGTGGTCTATAGTATTGAATTATTTTGCGGAAACTGAAATATACCGCCACAACACTGCATCAGTGACAAACACATTGTGTCTCCAGTGCCATGGTCGCTGCGGGTGTCCTGCCTCTTCAGCTAGCGCTGAGAAAATCTGTGCAGGAATGAGCACATGCAAGATTGCGCTCGGTGCTCACTCTCGCAGGGAGCAATGTAGCGCGTGACTGGCAGGGTGCGCTCGAACATGACCTCACTCAGTCACGAGAGGCGGAGTGCAATGCGCAGGGTTCGCCTCCCAATGGGAAGTGTTAAGATCTGGAAGGCGGTCGGAGTAGTTGGATGTGTGAAACATAGGCTTTAAAAGACCTATTTTCACACTGGCCCTTCTACAGAGGTTAGAGTTTAACTATAATTGTGATATATTTTATACTCTGATTATCAGTGTTAACATCGATTGTAAGGAAGCTAGACGTATGAAAATTCTGTGTTCCTCGCTACTACCTAAGTGAAATTCATTTATTTTCATTATTGCAAATGGTGCACTTCAGGAGAACTGCACTTCTCAGGCCATATTGGTGCTTAATATGGCCAAGAAAGCAAATTCATAAACGATTACGTGAACCAATGAAAGGGGCAATGGAAGAGATGACTACCTAAGTGGCTGCTTAGGTAGTCATCAACGGTTCATTGTGGCTGACATACAGACTGAAGGACGACTCCTCATTGATTCTTATCAAGTAAACTCTGCTAAACAGTCGATTCATCATTTAGATTTGCTCAAAACAAAAAAAACAAAACAAGGAGAGGTAGGTAATTTCATTGAAATCGGTCAAAACTCCGGTTGGTATTGCAAAACTCCTTCTATAGCGGTCGGGCTTCAGAATATTCAATGAGTTATTCTCAACACTATTTGCAAAGTTTTGAACATAATCGGGATCTGTAAGTTAATTAATCATGCTCAGATGGTTCTAAGGCAAGTGAAAGAAGACTAAGATAATCGAAGCCAGGTGAGATGAGGAGTGCGTATGTGTGTGCATCGAATGATCTTGTCGAGACATCTCCGTCTACCACGCCTTAAGCTTCGTGTCTATCAAGATTTAATCAGCTAATCTCGTAACACCGTTTGGCAATCGTTCTAGCGCTAGAGAGTTTCTCATTAATTTAATATCATGTCATCAATTCCAAATTCTGCATGAAAATGCTGGGCTTGGATATGTACTTTGCATTGATGGTAAATCAGGGTGTCGCGCTTGGAGGTTATGAGCCTAACGGTACAGTTATAGATAAACAGGGATTGTTATTGAAAATACAAACCAAACAAGGGGACGCGAATTTAACTTGTAAACCTTAGATGAGGTTTCAGTTCTTGTGGAAAAGTGGGAAAAGTTTCCGCGTTACAATTACTGACGCGTATGGGTTACGATTGAATGTTGTTTCGAGCTTGAAACGCGTCGGAAATGTGTTCACATGACTTCCTTATTTTTAATTTTGTATTAATCTATTTTTAATCTTATGTTCAATCCTATTTTCCATGCCACTGGGTCCCTTACGTAAAAATTTACAATTTGAAACCTTAAATTACTTTTTCACAGTCTTATTATTACATAGATTTTTAACCCAGAGGTTAAGCCCATTTACAACATGCATCGTGAGTTCCTTGCGAGGAATGGATTACTTTTTCTGGTTTTTATGCGTTTTTCACTCGGTCTCACAACTGACGGAGACCGACGGCCGGACGCGTGCGCACTGTCTCTGACGCCATCTAATCGCCTGCAATATCTTATTGCGCTAACAAACTCGACATAAGTTCCTACTGCGCGACATCTCTTAAGCTTCATGTAAGAAGCAAAACATTGTTGAAACTATAACTTCCAAAAGTATTTCTATGATCCCATGACACGCGACGCACCGCTCTAATATGGGCCTTCTAAGAGAGAGTCATCATCACACCACACCGTATAAGAGTAGATGTTGAGATAGTGCTTTCTACACATCTACAAAGGGGGTAGATATGTAAGGGTAGATATGTATCTACAAATAGTAGATATGTAAGGAAACCGACAAATTATTCCCAGCTGTGCGGGGAGCCTCTTGTTCCGAAGAGCTCACGCGGTGGAGCTGTGTTACGGCGGGTCCGCCCATAGTTCTGAGTGTGTACTCGCTTCTAAGAACTATTTAGCTCTGTTCTGAAAGCCCTGGTGTCCTATGCTGCACATATCTTCCAATAGTATTGAATCTATGGGTAATATTAGTGAGGCGCCTATGCTTTTGAAAAGAAAAGAAAACTATGAGTTAACATGAAGTAACAGAAAATATATAATAACGGAATTTAAGGCTTTCAATAATGATGAGGTAGTAATGATAACCCCACAAAATGATAGTATTTTATTTAGTTGTAGCCTTAAAAAAAGATCCTGTGAAATCAGAATAGGAAGTGTTCAATTTGCAGAAAATGTGAAAAATTCAAACACATAAAACCAAACAATAACAAAAATTCGGCGAAAAATACAATCGAAAATAACGTGAAATTATAAAGACCACATGAAGTATACCTGCAGTTCTAGTAGTAACAAGGCACTATACTACCTGCATCGCAGTCAGGGCATGCTGACTTACGAGTACATCTTTTCAAGATAAGCCGAGACCAATGCACAAACTTGTGTGTGAATACCTGAGCTATTGAAATGTGTCAGGTCTATGGACGCTATGATGACTTAATGAAGCCTAATGAGCTATGAAGTTCAGGCTTTAGTTGAGGGCTGAAAGCTGTCAAAGGCCGTGCGGCTCACCGATGGAGCGGCGTCAATGGCAGGCAGAATTACATGCCTGCTGGAAGTTGATGCCAGTAAGTTGATCTCCAAGCATTAAGTAACTTATCTATGACGAGTTCTGCACTAACTCAGGAAAACGGACAGCGACATTCACGACATCTCTGATCCCTGTGACCGAACATTCCGAATTCGGATCGTGTTATTCATACGACCACAAGGGCCATTTCTGATGTGACACTCAACTCTGAGGCCCAATCAGAAACATCGCCGCCATCTTGCTGCTGTTGGCACGGCCCAGGTGGACGGGCTCCAGCTTGTGTGCAGGTGCCTGCTTGTCATCTTGTAGGTGTCGAGTGGACGTCACAACTGTGAGCATGAAAGTTAACAAGAGCGCTTGCATGTGTATGGCCAGCTAATCATAAGTCTTTCCGTACGAGGCGTGAGAACGTAGGGTAATTTTAAGCTTCAGTTTCTTACGTTGCCGTAATTTCGTGTTAGTTGAGCTGGGAAGGAGAAATGTCTCCTCAACTCACAACTGAACCACCAAGCGCAGGCTACACTTGGGCAGTGACTGCCGGCTAAACGCTTTCATTTAATGTAATCATCGCGTTTAAATATCTAGGTAAACAACGGTACTCTTACAAGTGCCATATAAGTATGCGTTTGGAATAACAATATAGGTGAAACGGCAAGAAGAAACTATGAAGCCTTTTAAGGAAGTTCGAGAAGCAATGCTCGAATTTTTGAAGTAAAACTCAAAAGCTATGCTTCAGTTTCGAAGTGAAATGAAGCCGTGCTTGAGAGTTCGATATAAGACCAAGGCATGTTGCTCAAGTCTTTGAAAGAAGATCAAAAAATAAGGCTCGTCTGAGCAGGGGAACTCGATAAATAAGGCTCGTCTGAGCAGGGAGATCGAGAAGCCAAGTCCAAGTTTCAGAGTTTAACAACGCTTCAGTCATCGATTTGGACGCGCATGAGCGCGAGTCAATCTTCTTCATTCCGCTCTGTGACTTCAGTCATAATTAGGAGATTCAAGATCAGAAGAGCTGTCTTTCGAGATTTACTTTCTCCGGTCGTGAACGCCTCGCGGCAGGAAGCGTTTTCCTGCGCGTGTGAACGCAGCCGTCGAAGCGGCGCAGCTCCTTCACGCGTTGGTGAGCTGAGAGTCCCTCCGCACGCTTGTCCTGGGGCTCAAATCTGCGATTAAATCACTAGTGATGTGTTCACTCTTAGTGCTGCTGTTGTGATGAATCACTAGTGATGTGCTCACTCTTAGTACTGCAACTTAGGGTAAAAATTTGGCTAAATTCTCAAGGAAATCCTCTTTGAGTTGAGTGCTCTCAAGGCTACCACAGGCATCATTACAGGGAATGAATTAATATGCTCTCTCTTAATACTTTTATTTAGGGTGATTTTTCAGCTAAATTCTTGAGAAATGGGTGTTTCAGTCGTGCACTCCCGGGAAGGATCAAATGGTGGAAGTTAGAAATGGTCCAATGCAGGTGACGTTTGTAAGAGCACGATCGCTCCGTTGCTCGGTAAAAAGAAAATCAGGATGACACAGGTCCTTGGGAAAATCTTACTTGCAGTAAGGTTCGTTCTCTGTTGCCCTGTCCTACTACAAGTTAAAGTAAATAAATCCTGACGCTTCCCTAATTTTCCAACAAAATTGCTGTGTCAAGCACTTTGCCCTTCTCAGGCGAGCCCACGTACTTGGGAAAGT
This sequence comes from Orchestia grillus, assembly GCA_014899125.1. NCBI lineage: Eukaryota > Metazoa > Arthropoda > Malacostraca > Amphipoda > Talitridae > Orchestia > Orchestia grillus. The sequence goes on from VOMN01017415.1 coordinate 17,142, forward strand.
TGAGATGAAATTCCGACTCCTGACAACACCACGTAACATTGTGGTGTTGTCGCGATGTTTGAATTACCGCGATAAAGCTTCGTCCGATTAGTGAGGCCTAATGCGCTTTACGTGCTCGGTGAGATACAGTGTCGAAGACATGGGTGCTGAAATGCCGAATAATTGAACAAATTTTACACCGAAATTTTAGTTACATGAATGCCGGCGCTGCCACCTCGTCCTGTTTCCCCTCACCACGATGTCATCACGACATCACCACGACATCACTCTCGTCGGTTGGAAACAGTTGGTGTATACATCTTTCGTCGCTAGTCAGATACAGTTGGTGCGCTCAACTTTTGTCGTTAATTCTTTCATTTTCATCTGTGAACGGTAGTCTTTCTTCTTCCCACCCGTGAGGTGTTTCCGGTTCAAGGGATTCATTGGCCCGGATAAATCGAACGGACTTTCTAAAGCTTTCGATCAAATTCTGCCGGCGGTGTTTCTTCTAATACCGAATGATGTTACAACATGTTTGGTAGCAGCACGTCCTAGCTGACGATCTCTGGACCCCTGTAGGAGTGCGTGTAAGACTGCTGTTCGTTCTGCGAGTTAATTAACGCTTTTCGCGGCTTTCGTTACCTTCCACACTATTTTTCTCGTTATTTTATGCATTAATTTAGTCTCAGTAGGGAAACTTAAAAAAATCTTTAAATATCTGTGTCAAAAACAGTTCTGTTTTTTATTTATCAATTAATTTTGAAGGAAAACAGCGAATTCTTCAGCTTCTGCACACCCTAGACTTAGTTTAATCTCAGACGCAAAACGAGTTGTAACAAAAACGCTACAACTCTGGCTGTTCTTTTGACTGCACATCAGCAGCTCCCGACCAGGGGGAGCAGTGCACGTTCCTGTGCGGGGTTTCGACAACAACAGGGGTCTCCTTATAAATTCATAAATCTTCAGATTGTGTTCACGGCAGTGGTATGCTGGACAGCGAATTATTAAGTACGAAAATTCTTGCCATCCTGCGCCTCGAAGGCTTCATGGCCCTCTTAGTCCTAAATAAATTAGATAGTTCTTCAGATTTATTCTAGATCTATTTCTGCTCATTACACCTAACGAGGCGCAACTAAGAGCTTCAGTGATTAATTTTAGTGATAACTGCGTTTAGGTTGCGCAATGCCAGAAGCACAATGTTCCCTCGGTTGGCGTTCCAGGAGGGGCGCGATACTTCTTCAGACGAGAAATTGTTAATATAGAAAAGCACCAAGTCAAAATTATGCTGTGACTGATATGTCTCTATAGTAATCATTGGGATTTGTAAATATATATTAATAATAACAAATAAAAATTGGAGATTTCTAAGCAGGCTGGCTAGTTCTGGAGGTTACGAACGGAAAGAAAAGGGGTAAATGTGAGACTAAGAAGCAGATACATGAATGCAGGACCGCCATGAGAATACTTCATCGACAGGATTCGCTTGAAAATCCATGCGATGGAAGAAGTTTGAAGTCAACATCGAAGTGAGGGCTTATGCCCGGGCGTTTCTGACGCCTTTAGCGTCTAGACGCGGGCTGAGTCGCTCCACACTGTCGCCGTGATACGCTCGCGAAGATAGACATCATCCGACCCAGTGAGGGTCCCAACTGGGGCACCTGGGACGCGACAGGGCAGCGGGCACATCAGGGCACGCAGCAAGTGCCGCGCAATGTCTGGGGCACACCTAGACGCTGGGGCACACCTAGACGCTGGGGCACCTTCTCACGTCTGGGACAATGCAAGAAAAAAATTTGATTCACAACAGAGAAAAACGTACGCAGTTTTTCAGAGAACCTTAATTGGGATTTGATAATGCCTGGGAAAATGATGAGTCATTCACGATAAACGTTAATCACCTTTCAGCTGCATGCGTATTTTGACGCATATGAGCAGTCGTGACACCTGAACCAGACTCAGTGAATATATATCAATGTGAAAAGCATTTTCGATTCGATCACAATGTTTAAATTCAAGTGCTTTGAATCGTAAATAAAATATTTTTGCTCGAAGACTACCTTCAAATGATTTGTAGTCGTTCAAAATAAGAGATCATGTGGGCGCGAAAGCGAGCTCTCTCTGAGCTCCATTCTCATGGTCAACAAGAAATGAAGTGTTCCAACACAGGCGGAAAACTGCGTCTGAAGTACAGTTCTTTTTACGACAAAAAGGCCGGAAGTGGAGACCTCTTTATCTTTTTTGGCCTCCAGCGCATTGTGCAGAGTTCTTAGGGTAAAAGATGTTGCGGACCTCAACGTTTAACGCACAAACTTCACAGACTGAGCGCATCAGGGCTAGAAATCTAGGCTTAGGTCACCGTCCACTTGCTTTTTTATCGGCGAAAATGTCCTGTCAGACTTGAATGGGCGCGGCGAACTGAATTGTGTGTTCTCGTCCTGAAGTTGCATGTTCTCAGCGGTGATTCCAGTTTTGCAGAAAAGCGCTGAGATCTTTCTTAATACGTACGAGTGCACATGTACACGAAGTTCGTGCTTACAATAATTTACTATTCATATTTTTCCTGCCAATGCTCCGTCGAAATTGCAATATTTTAAGGTGAGTTAGTAATGACTGCATTATCATTGAACAAAATGGTCATTTGGATCTCTGTCATGTGTTATTGTGAGCGTTTTATTTTTATTTAGGTCTCATATTCAAGCATGAAGAAAATAAAGGACATGAGAGTGAAGTTATCTAGTCAAAAAAATTCTTTAAGCTTAATTCATGAATACTTGTTCATGTTTTTCAGATTTTAATTATAATCAGGTCTTCGTAAACTAGAAATAAAGTAAAGTCTGTGAGTCTGTAGGTTCATTCCACGTTACGCTTTGAGAACATTTTTTCTCTTCCCGATCATGTTGAAGGCTTGATGAAGATGTTTTGATAAGAAGATGAGAGTATGCATAATACATCGCAATCATATAAAATGAACTTAATGAGCAGAGCTGGGCAGCGCTACTTTGAAATGTAGCGGCCGCTACATTTCACAGTAGCGCTGCCCACCTCTGTTAATGAGTTAGTGAGTAATGCGATGGAGATTCTCTCCTACACAATCAACTGAGCCGTGTTTTACTAAGCGTTCTCAAGCATCAAGCAACAAAATTTGTCGTGTAGGTCTCCGATGGAGTTCTGCTCGGCAGGACGGGTCCCCCCCCACCTCCTCTGCAGCACGCACTTGGAGTCTTTCTTTATTCGATTCGTTACCCTGGCTAGCTTTTTATTTATTAAGTTTACGAGTATTATTTGTTATAAATGCCGCAATGGGATATATTTATGTTTTGTTGCTCATCAAAGGTATAATTTACCTGGAATTATGTAGAATTCTTTATCAACGTCGGTATATCTAGGATAAGTTTCATATGCCATGGAAGTTATCCATGAAAGAAAAGTTAGTCAGTTAGTCTCACTTAGAATTATCTAGAAAGTTGAAAGCGGGTTCAGAAACTGGAAGAACACCGTTCCCATCTTAGCTCGAAAGCAAATATAAGTCTTGCGTACAGTTATCTAGAAAGTTCAGAGCGGATTCATAGGCGGAAAAGACACTTTCCCGTGTCTGCTCGACAGCTGAAGTTAATTTGCTTACAATTATCCAAGAAATTCAGACCGGTCTCAAAGATTTTAGGGGCACTCGCCCCATCTTTGCTCAACATCAAAGTACGCCAAGTACTCTCTACAAGCCTCGGCCTCACTCAGCAAGCGAGCTCGTTTAATCGACGATATTGACAGTGGTCGTGGGGAGCGAATCAATGTTTAATAACTTCTCAAAGGTTCGTTTGTGTTTGACTTTCAATAAAGGAAATTAGTTAGAAAAAAAGAGCTTTCGGCAGTCCATCGACGCAGCGACGTGTCTTGTTTGAACGAAAGGCCAGAGCGTTCGACGAATTTTGCTTTCGCTTAAAAATGACTGCTTTGCTAATATGAAAGCTTCGCAAAAGCATGATTCAATTCGCTGTTTCTACCGAACGTACTGCAAAAGTTCGATAATTTTCTTTTAATTCCGCATGAATTTTTTCAAAGATGAATAAAGCAAATTTTTGCCCCCGAATTTTAGGTTTTATTCTGCTTGCGCTGGGTCACTTGCATTTTTATCCGCTTGATCAAAATTTTCATGTTTCTATAAACAGAAACTCAAAAAAGCTTCATCCGATCTTAATCAAAGAAATTAATAATCTCATTATCGAGGTAGTGACACTTCCAACTCATGGCATTCAGTGAACGAGGGCCTAGCGACAACGTTCGCTTTCTCTGGAGTTACAAAAATTGTGCCATGCATTTTGAGAGCCGCGCTTACGATGTCAAATTATTGACTCAGTTGATGGGACCGCCGCCTGGTCTTCCTGTCTGCCTGACACCGTGAGGGGAGGGGGGGAGCGACGGGGGGCGGCGCTGTCAGAGCGACCCACGGGAAGGAGGAAGTGAGTCAGTAATCGAGGGTAAAGAAAAGTGCATATGTGACGAGGCTAGAGCAAATTGAATGCTTGCGTAGCGGAGAACCCCGAGAGAGAAACCGAGGATGAATTCATAAATAAAGTACGGCAAGGTTAGAAATTCACATCCACAGATCCGTCGGTAATTTGACATTAATTAATGAACACGAGCTTCCCAAATTAACGTCTTTTATCAACAAATCTAAAACAGAGCAAATTCAGCTCGATGGTCATAAAGTTGTGTTATTTTTTTCTGAGTCATTAGACGGTGGAACGCATGAGTACCGGCCGTGTTATTTCTTGCATAAGTCTACGGCGTTTGAAACGAATATTTAATTTACTCTGTCTGATGATAATTTTTCAAGTGAAGCGAGATTAAATGAAAATTTTAAATAAAACAGAAATTTTTCTCACCTTCGTTTCCAAGCCCAACGTAACTAAGCGTAACTCGTCGTTGCAGGTTCGGCAGTACAATGTGGCTTATGGGTTTAGTTATACACTCGAAGGATGCATCAATGTACCTCTGAATTAATTTTCCAATCCATTTTACTGAAATGACAATTATTTAGAGAATACACAGGAGGCCTTGGCTCCGCATAGTGGCCTCGGGATGCTGTTGCCTTCAATAGTGATTATCGTAATTGTTTTAAGCGAATGATTGTATTGTTAATCGCATTATCGAGATGATTATTATTGTTGTCCTAGTATAGTAATCTACCAATACATTCACTCAACACATGCTTTCGTTTTGCGACTGTGAACATCATTTCAAAATCACGGACGTGATTTGAATTCGTGTCTATTTAAAAATGGATGTTATATAAGTATACGCATTGGTCAAAAAACTTTTTGTCGTTACTGTATGTCCGATGATAGTTATATTTTACCTGACGTAACACTAACTCATATCGCAAATAACACCGAATCAGCGTTGTCTGATAATACCAAGTGCGACTAGCCAGCCGCAGCAAATCGCGTCCAACGAGAAACATTTTCGTCACCTTGACAAAATGTACTCATGCCTGCAGCTGTGCAATGTTTGGTGAACTGTTTTCGATGCGCGGCGAACTTTATTTTTCACGTAAAATGAACCATACACAGGAGGTCGCGCACGGTGAGCATTTTTTGTTCCATAGCTCAGACTGAAGCTCTATGGACAGGATGCTCAGCTCAGCATCCGCAGGGGACCACGCGTTCCTCCACCCACTCCCACTTCCGCTGTTGGTGACCAGCGGCCCGACGCGTGAACTCTTCTCTCGTCGCGGGTAGTTCAATGAGCGGCGCGGGATGAGGGCCCTTCCGTCTGGTGCACAGGCCATTCCAAAGCAACGGAGAATTATAATGTGCTTAAGTGCCCTGTAAGATATTGTATGTGGAAGCGCTGCAATTAAAAGAGTAGAGGCACATGTTGGTGTTGCTCGCTCTGAGCTGCAGAGCAAGTTCTGTTTTTTGCCTTGCAATAATAGGCATGCATTTTTTTTTGTGCATGCATGATACGAATTGACCTAGCCAGAAATCATACTTCATTTGCCATGACCTTAAATCATAAGCTGGATGTTATACTTGAGATCAACATCTTCTAATCTAAGTTGGAAAATTTAAATGTATGTTTTCAGTTAGAAATATCAATAAATTGTGAGCTGGCTTCACGATTGGCTCTCAGGAGCGGGGTGCAAAACCAGAGAATTGCAAAGACAAGGGAGGCAATGTCGAGCGAATTGCACGTAGGAACAAGGAAAAATAAGGGCTCATTGTAAACACTTCGTAGTCTAAATACGACCAAATTGTGAATAAAAAAGAGTCTTATTACAAGAGAAACTGAGTCCAAACTTAAGAACAAGCCATTCAATACTGAAACAATGCAAGTACAATAATTATTTCACATTGCTTGGGCAACAACTAATGATCTCGTCCTCAAAATAAAAAGAAACGTTGTTTAAAAAACAAGCTTGAGCGTAGGAGATCTTTTAGCAAGTCAAAACAGCTTATTCAATTTTTTTAATATACGACCATTGAGCTCACCCTGTCTCCTCTTTACGTGCGAGCTGCAAGGCAGAAATGATGTCGGGTGTCGCGATAAGCAGCGACCCTGAGGCCGCTACCTCACCTAAGGATTGAAACATTTGAAACAGTTTATTGCCACAAGTGTTACGTCATATAAGATATGACATGACACGAATTTAAAGAAATACACACATAAGATATACACACATTTAAAGATATACACACATTGAAAGATATGGCATGACATCCATTTCTCTTAACATTATAATGGACAGTTTTTATACACAGCAACTCGTGGGCCCGAATAAAGAAAGAAAATTATTTTACTCCGATCTAGTTCACATACAGCGCATGGTAATAAGTTCTGTGAAGTCTAGAGCACCCTACATGACGTTCCTCCCGTTGCCTGTCGCTCAGTCCACTGTCCGAGGCAAAGCCCTGCCTGCGTCGTCTACAGGGCCCACCAGAGACCCGACTCTTCATACTAAACAAAACCAAGAACTAAACTGAAGCTACATTCCAGTTCCTTGTCTCCGCGTAACCCTCCTATGATCCCGAGGACCCGCAGCTATCGTTAGACGGCTAAGCGTAGCACAAACTTTGGGTCATGGAGTTGTGCATTTGTGTTCTTTGCCTAATTCTGCATTTCCATACATGTGTGTTTAGCATGTTATGAATTGAGTGACGAGATTTGCAGAAAACGAGACAAAGCATACATGGAAGGAAGGTTCGATTAGGGAGTTTAAATGCAGCGTTAACTAATATTTTTACTCAAATTCATGATTCGTAGATCATATTGGGTTTGAAAGTTGTATGGCACATCTGAGAATCAGGGCAGTCGGACAATAGATTCTCAGAGTCAAAGTGGCACATCTGAGAATCACGTCTGATGTCGAGAGAAAGTGTCCGAGTTGAGCATCCAAGTAACATGGCATTCGGTCTCACGCGAGAAGTCCATAATTCGAAGGAGTTGGAGCAGAACGTTGTTCAGTGGACACATCCTCCCCGAGGCACGGGAGGCTGAGTCTCTAATTAATGTATGATGTCACAATGATCTCCTCTCCTCATGTGACTCAGCTCTGTTTTTCGGTCATTTGAGAACGGGAAGAAATAAACAAAATTCTATCGAGTACAAACATTCTGCTACGTCTACGTAAGCTAGCCAAATTTTCCAGTCAAGCAACTTTTATACGTGTTATTTGAATGTCTTTTTTCGATTGTTCTTTGTTTTCGGTACAAGGTCACGTTCATTCAGGCATATCTATTCATCAATCCATTAAGATAGCGCCTTGTTGCAAGTACATGTAGTTGAAAACTACTTTGGGTTTAAAAATTGCCCCAAAGAAGGCGTGGCTCATTGCGAACTGTCGACTTCTGTTGGGACCTGCGGGAGCCATTGCTGACGTGTCGAGCTGTTCTGTGTGGCGAACGAGGCTGTGTAATTGTATGTATTCTTATAGAAAAGCTCTTTTGCATAGATGAGGCGGAGGCCACCTACAGTTTCATATCGGCGTGCAAGGCAAGAAGGTGTGCACACCGCAAGTAAGACAGCTGTTTATAAATTTAGTTCGCTGTAGATAATCATCGTCGACCATGACCTTATATGCCTCACTTTCTAGATTTATGCCTTGAGCAAGGAAAACGTTTCTTCGGTGAAAATGTTTGATCAGGTGTTGGTAAGTCAGTCGTGTTAAGAGTATAAGAACCACAGCTAGGGAGTTCTATTGTAGAGACCGTTTCTTTCACCGTTACACGTAAATATTTCTGACTCTTATCACAAAACTAGCTTACACATGTGTGTTATACATGCATTACTACGCTTGGACATCTTATGTGACAGCAAGGAACAGACAATGTTAGTTTTTTAACGGTGGAAACACCTTGCGTAAGTCTACGGTATTTTATACAAAAGTTTAACTTATTCTTACTAGACAATTATTCTACAGATAGAGTGAGAATTGCTAAAGCGTTCAAAAAACTATGGCCACCATAATGTTTCTATACTGAGCCATTTTTTTAAGACTACTATGATTTACAGACTCCACTCCAGCAACACATAAGCAACAGTTTTTCATGACAAAAAGTGATCTGGTTATGAACTAGAAGGCCTGAATTCACATTACAAGAATGTAAATTCTTAAATTTGAACGTTTGTGTTAGAGGGTGATGAAATTAGGAGAGATTCAACTGTCATGATTCTGCATAATTGAGCTCGTGAAGGCAATCGCCGTATGAGGTAAGCGTGAAGGTCTCGTTGCTGTTGCCTCCTGGTAATTCCTTCGCGCGGTAATCAAGATTGATACGGGGAAACCGGTCATGCACAGGCCTTAATGACCGCCACTTCGCGCTTTGGAGTGACCTTCCTGATAATCTGGCGTTCGTACGCAACGGTACTGACTATCAGTTCTCAGCGAGCTGGACCTCCTGAGAGTGATCAGATATCGATGCATGTAACTACAGCGTCGGAACACGAGTGGGAGTTACCAAGGTATTTTTCATCGGCCTTCAAATAATAAAAAGCTTGCATTCCGGACACTTGTGTTTTGCAGTGTATTTCGTACAGTTTGATATAAGAATGTTTGTGTTTTCAACGTTAAACATCGTTAATTATCCCAAAATTGATTCACATGTGAGGTAATAGAACTGAGGAATGTGATTGCCTGGCACTGACTGTGACTAAACATTCGTGGCACTGGGCTTTGCAGGAGGCGTTCATCGTAACCAGGAACATTAACCTGGTACAAGACGAACGTTTTTTCTTGTTCCTTAGAAAAATGAGTCACTCCGCTCATTTTTATTCACGTGATTTCGTCGATTTAAGAATGCACGAACTTTCATGTTCATGCTTGCAAAAAATTACCAGTAAAATACTTTTGCTCCTCTCTCAAAGCACTAAAGGTTTCATTTTTATGATTAAATGCATGGGTAATTTGAGAACAAGCGAGTAATAGTATGTTTTATGATAGATAAATTCAACGAAAAGCTTGCTTCAGCTCATCTTTACGCGGCCAATGATCGTGAAAACCCTCGTTAATTACAGCATAAAAAATGATGTAAGCCTTATAAGGACGCATTGTGTTATGAAATTGCAAATAACTTCGTCAGTAATTCTCATATGGGGAAGGCCTGGCCACGCTCACTGGAGGGGGAACTAGTTGCCGTGGCAGCTGAGGCTGGAAGCGTTTGGAGGTCGAGCTGGCGGGGGTGGTGACCTCTCGAGGTTTGGTCGTGCACCAGTGCAAAATATTAACTAGATATTAATATTGATGACATTATCGTTAACTTATTATTTACATAATATTGACTTGATAAACATCAATTTTAATTCGGTGCGAGGGAATACATAAAAATCATGTGCATATGTACCAACAAAACGAAAATATTGTTGTCTTATTTTTAACATATTATTAACTTGATAAATATTGACTCGAATCAGACGCGTAGGATCATAACGAAATCGGCGAGCTCCTTGAGATTTGACCTCCAGGTGAACATGGCTTACAAATGAATTCTTTGTATCGGTGCAGCTTGTTTACGATTTGTTTTGACTTTTTTTGGAGTAACGAGAAACATGATTCTAATGACGCCCCAGTGCTTTGACAGTTTCATTAAACCAAGTTTTATGAGATGCGCGGACGAGGTTGTACCTGCACTACAAACCTTCATTAGGCACATGGTAGGATCAGTTCGTAAATTCTAAAATTGAAGTGTTACTTCAAAATATCATTGTTGCACACGTAATTTAAGATTCGTATGACTTCAGGCAAGGAGATTTTTATGATTTTCTTTTGGTACATGGAGTAATTAACGAGGTTCGCTGATAGCTGGCCTGAAACACTCAGGCCTTGAGGAAAAAAATGCAACGTTCTCCAGTTTCAGTATGAGAAATACGAACAAATTTTAACAGATCCCTCTTGACACGGTAAACTACAGTAGAATTTAAGAGGGTAGTGTATTATACCACCTAACCTTTCCCTCGCGCGAAACTGTGGCAATATAGAAAAAATATCAAACGTGACCACCCCTTTCGACGTCAACAATCAACGGCTACCATATTCTTGGATCACCACGTTTTTCATGACGGTACATCATTTTACACACATAACAATTGTAACGTGGCATGTTAATGTGTTTACTGTAAACTAGGGTAAAGTATTCGCATCCTCCGCCACCCTTCTGTTACCGCTGCAGGCGGCCAGAGCACAGCGCTGCAGGCGGCCAGAGCAC
>VOMN01017422.1:0-23015 GCA_014899125.1 Orchestia grillus
AGTCCAGTGATGAGGCCCCCCAGTCCAGTGATGAGGCCCCCCAGTCCTATGATAAGTGGAGAAAAATAGTTTTGAGGCTGCTTTAAATTGGTTGTTTCAAATAATTTGTAACTTTTTATTCGAGAAAACATTTTGCGCTCATGTAGTGCTCCGTGGGTAGGAACTATTTCAAAAGTTACAATCTGTTTGAAAAGTGGTAGGAAAACGGCAGATCATGCAGCAAGTTGTGACGATCTAGCATTATGCATAGATCATTGATCAGGCTCACTTTCAAATTTGCAATGTTTCACGCAAGCATCATTTACATGCACGATCTATTCTATTCTCTTCGAGTAGTTTTTAAATTTTTTATTGTTATGAAAAAAATTTATCGCTATTATTCTTTTTTAAGTTTGTAATCTGTTCGCCACCAATTCTGTGTCAGCAATCAAATCTCAAAACCGTACAGACATCAATCGCATGCCTTTCGAGAAAATTCTAACAAGAATTAAATTAGATTTTACAGTTCTCTATAATATAAAAATCGAGATGAAAAGTACCTGCATTGTGAGCAGAATCCAGCGATAACAAGCCTCGGGAAATGGTTCGAACATGTGCTGAAAAACCCTGACGATCACTTAATTATCGATCCGCAAAATTTCGCTGGAAGAAATTCCAAGGGAGTCGTCGAAAACATTTGGCTAAAGGGCACACGACCGAGGAACAGGTTCACAAGCCTGGGTCCGAACAGTTGAGAAGAACACAGAGCGGCAAAGATGCGCCCCTGCATTCCTCAGTTAAGCATCGAGGCATCGGGAAAGGCTTTATCATCATGGCTATCAAGTTTGAGCCGTTCCTGGGGCTAATTGTGCCCGTATTTTTTGCTGATCTCTCCTCGAATGGCTGGTTTCGGGATGCTGTCTTTACGATCCATCGCCAATCCAAAGTATGAAATTCCGTAGAAGATTCGTGCGTTGCGTGCTCTTCAATATCCAGCCTCAGTGGCGCAACACTCGCCCTCTCCTTCCTTCAAAGTTGTCCAGTAAATATCAAGTCTGATGTCGGGAATGCCGTTTGGGCTTAGATTCTTTGTTGAGGAGCGCCAATGAACGAAGGGCGGCGATGTGAAATTTCGATCTCCAGTTAGCCTGATGTACACCGGTGCTCCAATTGCTGCCAGACATGCGAGGATGGCAGCACCGTGACCAACTGCCTGCTAACTGACAGTTGACGTGACGTGTGCTGGCTGACAGCTGGCAACTGGCAGTTCAAGAGGCGGGCTCACACCGCCGACATGGGCGGTGAGCGAGGGAGTGCGGACGGGCTGCGGACAACCTGCAGACTGGCAGCGCGTATGAACATCATGGTAAAAATTATGGATGGCTCATTCTCTCGTGGGCATGCACTACTCTAAAGTGAAATATGACAATAAGTATAACATAATGCGTATTTTATGAGTTGTACAAACTTCTTCTATTCTATCTCGAAGTGCTAGAAGGACTTGATGTGCTCGGTGAAGTGCTACGAAACCACTATGGCTTAGACTATGGACAAGGTTTATTCTGTTCTGTTAAATAGAACGAGTTAAAACTAAACTTTTCCCACAGCAGGTACTTAACAAAAAATTAATTCCATGAAACATAGGATAAATTTTAAAGTTGTTTCTTACGTATTTGAAATATTCGGAAGAGAGACAGGCACATACTCCTAGGCTCGTGATCTAAATTTGTTCCATCAGATCCGCAGGTGGAGTGGCTGTGGGGGAACGTTTCGGTCTTTATCCATTGCCTACATCGTGTCCTTACGCCGTCTATAATTGCGCCACCGGTACTTATTTATTGGTGATAAATTTTCTTATTGATACATTACGACCTTAGTTTAGAGGAATTATTTGATCTACCGCGTAAAAGATGCGCGTAACATTTAATTGAAGGCAAATTTTACTATTCTTTTGTGATAGTAAAATGACTTGATTCATCATGAGGTAAATGTCGGACAAATTCCAGTGCACACAGAGTTTCAATCAGCTGTAACTGCATTCTTAAAACTATTTTATTTAAAAGTCTGGATCATATAAAATGAACTTTCCTTTTTGAATCAAATTTGCAGTGGAATGTCCTGAATAACACTTTCATTACAGAAGCGTGAATCCCTGCGTGCCCTATCAGAAAAAGTAAGGAAAAGGCGGCAGGAAAATCTCTTTGTTAAAAGGTCAACAGAAATATGATTCACAAACTTTAAGTAAAAAGACAAACAATGCAGCCAAAACATAAGTTTTAATTGGGCGTACGTGAAAAGTGACGTACAGATTGTGAAAGAAAATTATTTACAAAAAACCAGAGGGATTTTGGAAAGTTACGATGCTCTATCAAGACTACCATGTCAGCGAAGCAAGTTACAAAACAATTGAAGAAAACAAGTGAGAAAAGTTATCACACCTTTGACGGATGGTTACTCTTGCAAGAACTGCAAACTGGAGATTCTGCTTAAAATTGATCAATATCTCAATGCTATACTTGCAAGGCAGAAGATACCTGCGGTGGCTCTCCACTTCCAACGTCTTAGCAACTCAAACATCCCACCACATTACTTCCCCCGAACTAATCTCATACAAAATACACAAGAAAGCATTCTCAAAACCTGAAACAACGAAAACTGAAAGCGTTATTCTTTGCGTCGTTCTAACGTTCTCGTTATTCTTTGCGTCGTTCTAACGTTCTCGTTCTTCTCTCAATGATGCCTAACGGTCCTCGAACAGTCAGTTAAATGCGTAGAAGTTCATTAGTTAGAACAGGTCGTAGGTTTTTAGACAAGGCGAAGTAAACTGTCGAGTTTTGTCCCAAGTCTTCGGAGGCAACGGGCCTCAGACAGAAGTCGTGGACGAAGTGCACTCGTATTTCTCAGCGAGTTTTGGTTCGTTAGATTTACCGCCGCTGGAATGCATTTTTTATGTTTGAATTTGGAGAAATCGCTTGAGATCGAAAAAAGTCGTTGAACAACGTTGAACTCGAACTGTATCGCCAGAGTAAGTGCAGGACAATGACTGCACTTACATTCATATACCACACAGCTGCTCATCAAGTCCGGCATCCTATCTCCGTATTTAAGGAACTTCCATCCTAAGAATCATTATGAAAAATAATACGTAAATTTATTTACAGGTAATATACGGAAATAATATTTTTGAGCTTATGCCTAATTATTTTATTTTGTTTATGAGAAATGAAGGGCCCTGACAGATGGCAGATGCAGCACCTTGCTTGAAACCGTTAAAGTCATCAATTTTTCCGTTTTAATACATTCAATTTTTTTCCGAAATATTATCTCAAAGAACGATAATGGACAGAAAGTTTGTGGAAAGTAACACTGGACATATTCCAGTTTATTGCCAAAAAACAGTAGCTGGAGTATATTTTATGAACTCGGCAAACGAGACCTCACAAGATTATGTTTAAATCGGAAATTAAACACGTTGTCGAATCTAAGATCTAAACCAATATGAGTTTTCTTCCGTAAACGCTGTGGGAAAAGAACTATCCGTTTACTTCGCTGTTATATCTAAAAATTAGAGCGTGTTTTAGATTCTATTTCTTTCGTAAATTCTATTCTACTATATTCTAGTTCATTATTCAGGTAATCTAAAAAGTGATTTACATCGTTAACGGTTCTATAAGCAAGACCGTGTCATCCACTCTCTGTTGTCCATGCTGGGAGAGGGACACAGCCACAGTTCGTGATGACTACCCCTCCCCATTTTATAAGTATTATAATTATAAGTATTTGTTGTACGAGTAAAAAATTCCCTAGCTTACTTTTGATTTTCGTGCAAGATTGGAACTCAGTTAAATTAATGGGAATTAATTCTTCACTACAAGCAAAGTTTCCTTCAACAGGTGCCAATTGAGCGTCAATTAATGGGAAGAGAGTATTCGAAATTTGCCCCTAGGGTTGCAGCAGTAAATGGGTACGGACGGAGTTGATATAGTGGTTTCAACAATGGAAAAAATAAGGAACTAGAGAAAAATTAACGAAATGAGAATGATGGAATTCAAATTTACATAATACAATCACCTTTTTAAGACAATGTTTTACAAGTCATTACATGGGGCTGGCAGCGCCCCCGACTCATGAGGCTGGTAAAGTAGGAGTGCTGTTGTCACTCCAGATGAAGGTTCCGCCTCTCTGCAGAAGAGGCGCACTGCCCAACAACGGATTACCTCTCTTGATAAAGACAGAGCGCGCAACGCTTCATGAGGACTCAGAACACACTCGAGTTAATGCATAATTTAAGTAGCCCACAAACGATATGCCTGGAATCCACTATGAACTTTCTTCATCTTTTTTGCTGGACCTGAGGACCGTGGCAGATCCGGCCTGCCTGTTATAACGACGACAGCAACCGCAATGTCCAAGACATCAACGCCATCTTCAGTAGCTGTGATGCTATTGCTCCTGTAATGTTTACCTTCGAGGCATTTTATGAATGGCGTCAGATCAACAGCAGCTGTACAGCCTATCGACGAGAAGGACAATCATTAATAATTCCACGGTATACTAATACACAGTTGTTGCTTGCTTTGTTTGTCCGACTCTCTGTCCCGTTCTTAAGGATTTAGATAGGAGAAAATTCCCGGGTCTGTATTCCTAAACTAATAGCGAGACTGTTAGATAAGGCAGTCTGTATCTGGGACACTAAACGTAACGTTATTTCGTGTCTGAGTTACCGTAAGTAAGAGGGCAACTTGAGAATTTAACATCATTTGCCTCGCCATTTTTGGCGGGGTGCGTCTACAAATGAGAAATATTTTCCGCTTTCATTCGCAATGGACACTTTCTTGTAATTACATTTGATGAGCTCAAGTTGTATGACCCAGCATGGCTGTGGGAAGTGGGTTGAATGACTACCCTGATGTGACTCACCCCCACTTGAAACTCGTGAGTCACGGCACCGACATGTTAATTAATATCATGTCTGACCGGGTGAGAAGCTGTGTTGTTTTTATCGAGAAGAATTGATGCGAGTCGAAATATTGAATTGAATTTTTTTTGCACACCTAGCGTCCCTTTTTCATCGGAATAGAAACACGCTATCAAATTTACAATGGAGTTGTATGAAAAACAAAGTTCTTTTTTTTAGTAGTTTTAGGCATAAGTTGCAGGTCCGTTCGGTCACACGCTGAGAATGGAGGTATCAGTGAAATGTTGCATATGTAGTCGCAGGATGGGCGGAGATTTCCAGCAAAGTAATTGATTAATTGTAGGCAAATTAAAAATATTTACTTCTGCAAGAAATACAAAAAAGGGGCGCGTAATAATATAAAAAATCCAATATCAGGATTTAAACTATGCAATTCTAATAACAACGATAAACATAGTATATCATCGCCTTCAAAGACAATGAAATATATCANAGGATTGATTTTCTTTTATTTTTTTTTGCAAAGATACAAACTTTGCCAGCTGTTCTTTCGGACCCCAGACAATTTTCAGACTTCAAAAGAAATTCCGTCGTTAAATTGATGGTATAATCTTTCCTTGCCGACAATAAAGTTTTCCGCATATGTTTTTTAGCTGTTTACTCATTTTAGTTCATCATGAACTTGTATTTGTTTCGAAGAACATTTAAGCCATCGAAGTATGATGACGCAATTTCTGGACAGGCATGTTCAAGGAAAAGAAAAATCGGTGAACTCTAACCCAACCGCCACATACTTTCGGCATGAATGAACCCACATTATGTTTTTTTTGAATTGTTAAAACCCGCAGGACTGCCTCTAAACACAGGCTTCCTAAGTACAATAGAGTTACGTTATAATTATCTTCAGAATTTAATGAATTTCGTTGCTCTCTGACGCTGGGTAGATGGATCGGTGTTGCCGGCCATTGAGGCAGCTATGAAAGAACACATCTATCAAAGTTTGCATGTGTTCGACGTGGTTTTATTTCCTGCTTTAATGGTACATACTGAGTGGTTTATAGGAAACCTTCTCTGCATCACTGAAAGAAAAACCCACGTACTAGGAAATATCGTAAGTAAAAATTGCATACGTTTCGGAGTACATAAAAATAAAACGCTCACACCATCAGAACTGGAACAGAAACAATGAACAATTGAAACTACTCTGTGGAAGAACCTAAAAGAAAAGCGCAAAAAGCGAACAAGCGTATTCTGATCTCTTATTTCTTTGTTGTCAAATTGCCGAAGATTTTCTTCGGTTACCGATTTTCCTACAACTGACCGACATTTGCGCTGCGGTGACGATGACATGACGCGACGTGAGGACGTTGAGCTCGAGTTTTGGTCTTCAAAAGAAATTATGTTGTCCCTCATATGTACCGTGATTTGTTTTGTTGGACTGAAGCAAGATAACAGTTGATAATTTTGCTTTGTATGTCTCACTCCCTTTCTGGCCTACTTGGTGTGTCCCACTCTCTTTCTGGCCTACTTGGTGTGTCCCACTCCCTGTCTGGCCTGCTTGGTATGTCCCACTCCCTTTCTGGCCTACTTGGTGTGTCCCACTCCCTTTCTGGCTTACTTGGTGTGTCCCACTTTCTCGTGCACCTTTGCATGCGTGTGGCGGTTGCAGGTTTCGTAACAATTCATATTTCCATGATATTCTTACCGAGGAAATAAACTAGATGCCTCCGAAAGTTTCTGTATTTCATCAAACTTGTAGATAAAAGTATTTTATCTTTTCTGCGATGAAATCTGCCCAACGCCATATTTTCGAGGTCGTCGGCGCTATTGGAAGCCAAATCGTGCGGTCAATGAGACTCTTTCAGTGTCCTCAATTCTGGCCAGCCTCCAAAACGTGGCTCGGGCACAAAGACGCTCGTCTCTAATTATCGATGGCAGTTACGAAACTTTGACACAAAGCTAGAAATTCTAAAGGAATCGTGTCAACGATCTGGTCGTGGCCACAGAACTTTTAACTGAATTCGACATTTCATTTAACTCCACACGCCGACGAAGATATCTTCACCCTAGGAAATTAATGAATGATTAATCACAAATGCGAGAATAGAAGCGATGACGGGTTTTGAGCTACAAAATTTTCATTTAAGATTTTTCGATAACGGAAACGATAACGGCTGATGAGAAAGACTTGTACACTACTTGCTTCAAATTTAGGACTGTGCATAGCCACCTTGCGATTCGCTGCAGGAGGGACGACGTGTGCGAGAGATTGTAATTCTTTGGGTCTCTCATTTATATCAGCATACGTCGTCACACATTTCAGCCTACGTTGTCACACATTTCACCCTACGTCGTCACTTATTTCAGTCTACGTTGACACACATTTCAGCCTACGTTGTCACACATTTCAGTCTACGTTATCACACATTTCAGCCTACGTTGTCACACATTTCAGCCTACGTTATCACATATTTCAGCCTACGTCGTCACATAGTGAATACCAAAATCGTATTCTCTTAAAACGTCTTTCTTGAGATCGCGCTGCCAAATGGGAAGTGTTCGCTCTAACACGATAAGGACACCATGCCAGGTTTAACGATACATTTCATGTTTAACGAGCAAACACGATGACACCATGAAATGTATAACGATACATTTCATATTTAACGAACAAACACGATAAGGACACCATGACATGTTTAACGATACATGTCTTAACGAACAAACTCGATAAGGACACCATGCCAGGTTTGACGATGCATTTCATGTTTAACGAACAAACTCGATAAGGTCACCATGCCAGACTTAACGACCCATGTCATATTTAAAACACTAATGTGATGTGGCTGCCCTGTATGTAAAGGGTCGCTGATCAGTACACAACTTCGCTTGCGTTACTGATCCAATGCCTTTATTTATACAAAATTGAATAACAAATGTTCGCAACATTGTGAACTTCATAGTTTTTACCAAGGATCAATTCTCTCATTGGTGACACGAGAAGGTCAGTCACTACAAGATCTTTCGTGCGTAAAGAAATTATTTGTGATGTTTTTCTAAAACTGAGTATTGTGGTCCGACTTTGCATATACTCAGGGTTGCGGTCTCCATCTCAGAGGCCAGGCCACGACATCACGAGGACGTCGACTGTTCGATCAATCCACAGACAGAGAAAACACATAAGAAAAATAAGAAGAAAGCACGATACGGTCACATGTGGCGATAATATTCTATTTACTCTGACTCTGACAAAAGAAATAAAATCAATTAAGTTTTAAATTCAGTAGGCAAATGATTGCAGAGTAAAAGTTTCTCTGTGAGCATTGATAAATAAAATTGTTTAGAAGCACCGGGCAAGATAGTTTGTGAACTTTGTGCTACTATAGCTTACAGAAAAAGCTGATATAGTTATCGATAACAAATGTAGGTGGCAGTACATGCAGTATAACTAACTTAACTCAGTAATTTGTTTAGTGGCAGTCCCGTAAACAGTGGGCCAGCAGCAAGGTAACTTTCACGCTGGACACTTCTCTATAAACTGAATAATCCAAGTCGCTGGCTACAGGTCGCTTCCAGAGACGATCTGTACGAGCAAATTCCCCCGTAGAGGCTAATGACAATCCTGTCATTTTCACCAAACCCTGATATATGCACATATACCAAGCCTTTTATATATCCAAGCCTGATATATGAACATACAGTATATCCAATTTCCATCAAACCCTGAGATATGTACGTATATCCAAGCCTGATATATGTACATATATCCAAGACCACAAAATGCATTGCTAGGCAGGACATGAGTTGGAAGAGGAATGCAAAGAACCACAATTCAATTCCGGCTAAATTAGAAACTTAACACGAATTTACGAAAACTGACCAGACGAAATGTGTCGATCACGGGCAAATATGGGAAGCTTGGTGTGACTAATTGAGAGGCACGACGGTCGCTGTGACAGAGTGCGACTATTGGATGGTTAGCGCACTTGGGCCGAAGCCACTGCAATTATTTAGCCATTACCGAGAGATGTCATCTCCTCACTTCTGTCACGATAGTCTTAAAATCACGACCTCGTGTGTCCACTAACGCCTTTCGGGCTTGGCTGGAATTTTCTCATGGATATGCGACTTAATTTGGACCCTGCAGGTGACTTACGACTCCATGAAGGGCCGAATTTAGCATCGATTTTAATTACCATAGCACACGACTGTTCCGTGGTTGCCTAAAGTTTGGGTAATTGTCTCCGACACAGCCTGACGATTCTCCGGACAATTTTCTCTTTTGAGTTGCATGGCTGTTTGAAAAACGAGTGTTTGTTTTGGTTCCGGCGCACAGCGTGGTATTCTTAGCGGGTCAAAGGCCTCTATGGAGTTAGATTCTATTGGAGGATTTTGATTTTTCAAGAAATTTCTTTATTGATTGTCGTGGTATTCAGTGATCTTGCTACGACTTTCGATTTTACCTATTGCCAGAATCTCACCTTCTGTTCAGAATCTTACGTACTCTCAGAATCTTACTTACTGCCAGAATTTTACCTCCTGTTAGAATCTTACCTCCTGTTAGAATCTTACCTCCTGTTAGAATCTTACCTACTGCCAGAATCTTACCTCCTGTCAGAATCTTACCTACTGTCAGAATCTTACCTACTGCCAGAATCTTACCTACTGCCAGAATCTTACCTACTGCCAGAATCTTACCTACTGTCAGAATCAAATGTCCCAAAATAAGCACCTGACTACTCAATATTCTGGTGTTTGCTCAATTTGAATTCAGGGCTATAAAAAATTATTTAGAAATTTGGACGATAAAAAATGAAAATTTGTTAGCTAAAGGATGGGAGGAATATTGAGAAAAAATTTTACTTAGGGAATCCCTGAAAGTGTTCAGGTCGTAAGTAACATAACGAGTAGCAGTGGTTGAGAACCTGTAGACTCTCGTAGTCTCGTAGAAATTAAATTAGATTAGACCATTAGACAGTTAAAAGTTCTCTCACTTCCCTAACTCACTAGTTCCCAAAATTAGTTCAATGTTCCCTTACCACACTAAATTTGATCCGAGGAGAATGAAGATAATACCATTATTTAGCATGAGCTACAGAAAACGGGAAATCTGTTCATAAAGTGTTCTTCCCCACAGGATCCCCTGCACAGAGAAACTGAGTGTTGAGAATGGAGAGGAAGAATAAATGGAGAATGGTTAGAGAAAAAGGTGAAATTTTATTATTATTTAAACGGGAAATATTGCAGATGACTCGTTACTAGAAACGGTGTCCTACGAGCTACACAAAGCTGCTTTTTAAGATTCATTTTGATCAGTCAAATAATTCTTTGTTTTAATAAATACAAAAATTATTTGAGCATAAACGTACATAAACTCTTCCTTGAGAGGTCATTTCTTTTTCTCAATATCAAAAGTTTAATCCATTTTAGTGGTGCAATTTGATCCCACAATTTCGAAATCTTGGCAAAGGATGCTCGAAATCGAAACGAAATACATTATTATGAACTAGAAATCAGCAGCGGATGGCAATAAATATTTCCTCTTTTCCTTCAACAAAGGAATGAATGAACATAACATGAACATAAAGTCCTTTTTTCGACGATGAACATTTTGTAGCAAGGAAAATTTAACTTCGTCTCAAATAACTTTTCAAATTTTCTGGTGCGAGGAACTTCTTTTACCGCTCGTAAAGAACGTCCGTCGCCAAGCATATCATGGTCTTGCTAACGAGATTGGACAAAAACTTACGACAAAAAGCAGAGTCACTTTGTTGTAGGAAAGGCATCAAGATTTTTCGGCCTCATCGGGAACCTGAGGATAAAATTGGAACAGAAGCGACCGCAGTTCCAGGAACGAAGACAAAAGTTCCGTCGGGCTCCGTCCGGCAACCGCCGCCTGGTCCCTGTGAATAAACTCATTCACTTGATCTTAGGGTAAAAAAATGGTGATCAAATGTCGATTGAGAATTTAATTTCATCGTGTGAGGTGATGAAGATGAGTCATTCTGATTCGTCGAAATTTTCTTACGAAAGTAAAGAAATTAGCTAGTAAGGTTATAATTAAGCTAATAGATATAGGAATTCATTCTTTTAAATATTATCTTCAGTTAAAACCTGAGTATCAAATACGTTCACTTTGGCCAAAATAACTTTTTTAGACAATTTTTCACTGGTAATTGAACAACTGCAGCTCTCCGTATGACTGCTTTCGAACTCTACTCGGTTGTGGTTGTTCCAATTTTACCGCCGTAATTTTGGGTAGAACTATGGAGCATGGTCGTGTAATTTTGGGTTGAGCGCAACATCAATACTTGCCATTACTTCTGCTTAAGAGCTTCGAAATTTCATGAGCAGCTCTCAATGAAGTCAGTAGGTACTTCGCTGAAGTTCTTGAGGTAAATTCAATTCTAATGTTAACCTTTGAACCCTAAATTTTAGGACACCACGAGCTACTATTTCAATTTTATTATTCTACAGGTTTAATGACATAAATTTGCTCTTGCGATTGGCACACAGTGATATTTTCATTGTTTAACCGGCCTCGATAATTCGACTTTCTTATCTCAGGTTTCAGTGATTCAGAATCAGACATGTGCCAAAGAAGACTCGTACGAGTCGTAGGAGGTCGGCGAAATTGGCCAGACTGGAAAGTATGCTAGAAATGCCGTCAAGTGGTCGACGAAGTTAGCTATCTGTACGCAGTACCAAGACTGATCAACACGGCAGTGACACTTGGCGACTTGGAGGTACATACCGAGCATGAATGAAGGATCAAGTATCTAATTAATGACGCTAGAGGATGGACTTGATTTTGAAACTATGTTCTACGATAAGGAAAACTATCTGAGCTATGAGCCATTCATGAGCAATATCATATAGTGATTAAAAGTAATATAAAAATGACTTCAACGGAATAGGTATGTAGTTATTTTTGGGCTAAGTCCACTGTAATTGAAACCTGTCAATACAGGTATAAAGTATGCAGAAAGCTATCGTCTGAGATTCTCAAGTTTGAGACAAACTAATGCACTATATGTGATTGTCGGAACAGCGTCTGCACCTTTTGTAGTAACAATACAGCACGTGTTATAATATTTACCGATCTGAATTCCTCTAAAAATACACTTGAAATAGATGAATCCCAGAATTTTATTAAACGAGTTCGGAAAAGCGATTGGAACAATTAAGACGCAATGTATACGTACATTTGTTTGTGCTCCTGAGGTTTTCCAGGTAACGAAGAGAATTCTCTTCCTATGGTTTGAGGGAAATGATAAAAAGTAAAATAGAAAGTGCATTTCCACAATGCTTGCACGTCACAATTTTTTCTATCTAATCTGAAGTGTGGAATAGAGATGACAATGCCGTTCATACGCGGCGAGAGTTCAGCTGTCTCTTTCGGAGGAAGCTGCTAGTAATCTAAGGTTATATCTGAGAAACCGAGTTAAAACTGTAGCATTAATTGTAATCGTAAAATTTGGCGCAATTAAATTAATTAAAAAACTTACTTTCGTAATGAACTTACTTTGGTAATTAATAAAGATCTTATTTTGATAGCACTGTATCAGCTTTAAAAAATAAGTAATGCAAATATTCGATGTTGCTTCAAGACTGCGGTTGAAAGTAAATAAGCCTCAAAAGGCGCTAGATAAATTTTTTAAAAGTTTCATTTTGGTTCAAATGACATTTTGGGAAGCCTTGATTGTGTTGCGAAATAACCTAATGGCTAATCCCGGGATGCGTCGTACCAAGAGACCAAAATTGCCGCGAAAAACTGGAATATCAAATTACAAATAAAGAGAGCGAAGGGGGAGAGAGCGCGGGTCGTCCTAGAAATGCCCTCATTGGGGCAGTCACCAGATTTAGAGATCAGATAAGCTAATACCAACACAATTTCAGTAATTTTCTTTTCAGCAGATCTTCTTTAGAGGCACGCAAAATGTGACGCATCATCGTCCCCTCCTTCTCCCATCGTCCGTTGGCTGCAGCAATCACCGCCACAGCTCAATTATGAGCTAAATTCGAAATGTTTAGCCTCACAACAATATGGAATCACGGTGCAAAAAATCTAAGCACCCGAGAACCTGAGATACAGCACAATGAAGTAATCTAACGATATTCTCGCTGAGATCATTTATCTTCCTTTAAGAAGAACGGACGGAGAGGAAGGCTTGAGCGACGGTGGTAGACATCTTTTCTTTGCATACCTGGTAGGCACACAGCAGTTGTGAGGTAGCCAGGATTTTTCAGACCTTATCTGGAACGTCATCTCATAACAATGACCTGACGACTTCTTGTGTTTGTGAAAAGACTCTCGCGAACATGCAGCCCGAGCACGATTTCTCGGAGATGGTTATTCAATTAATACGACGAAATAAACGTTAAAGGACGGCTTTAACAGTCCGTAACAGGCACTGGACTCGTTAAAATCCTTTAATGTCCTTGATGCGTTTGTAAAGCTCAACTTAGCGGCATTTTTCTACCCGGAAAAAATATTAGTGCTTGTCCCTATGCTCTTCTGGATTCTTGCTTACATTATTGAAAATTTGGAAAAGTAAAAAATCTCAGTCAACTATTTCGATACAGAAGTGTATAAAATTACCATCAGTAAAGGTGGTGCAGGCAGGTAGGTACGTAGAAGCTTTTTTGTTTATAAAGTTTGAAATGAGGCTGCTCAGGCTGAACTGCTTATGTCACAGTCAATGCAGCGGGCAGCTACATGTATATATGAGTGCGCTAGAGCATATTTTGCATTTTTAAAGAATACTGGTAACCTACTTTTTGAGTAAACGTTTCCTGCGACCATATGACTTTTCAAGTTGTAAAATGACTCTCCGTTGGGTTAAATCGCCAAAAATATTTTGAAACTGTAAAGTATTGCATTCAAATATATTTTCTGACTGCGTAGATTGCTTATTCGATCCCGGTACTTAAGTGGTCAACATACCACAGTCTTCGAAGGGTATCACAGCTGATAATTTCCAGTGGGACGCCGGTGTTGATTGAGTGGCTGGAACTATCGTTCATTTTTGTATTGGAATTTTTACATCATGGACTTGTTATTACGATGGCTCATATCACTTCAGAAGCAGGCAGGTGTGCTCTAATAAATTATCGAGCAGTTGAACAGCCTTTAGACCTGCTGTAGGTTCACTGTAAGCTTCACGTGAGTGATGAATTGAGGTGTCACAAAAACAATAGCCGATTACAGGTAAAAACTTTATAATGGAAAAATGAACTGTAAACATGTTTAAATTAGCCAAAATATGAGCCTTTGGCTTTTTTGTATTGCTGCTGTTAATCAGCGAGATTATTTATTCCTCGTCGATACAAATTTATCGGTTGCAACGCAACGAAATATTTGAAAGCTGACTTCACCTCTGGTCTGGACCTGAAAGGTTCATTGTTCAAAAGTGCATTTAAATGCCCAAAAACTGAAGTCAATGGTTAAAAGAGAACATGGAGGACGTAGGAAAGTTCCGTATCTGAAGCCTGTAAGTTTCTGTAATGTCTTTCTTGCAGCACGTGGCCGCGCGTTGTTGGAGGAGCGAACTGGGGCCAATGGAGTCGTCTGCAAATGGCGTGAGACTGCCGAAGGACTTGCACCAGGAGTCTGAGACACATTTTTTTGACAAGCTCATGTGGATTTTGCTCACTATTAGTTTTCATTTATTCATTTTCAAGATTGCATGACTGCCCTCTTCCTCTTTATCTTCAGTGCTCTCATCGTCCTCACGGAACTCCTGACATATCTTGGTACTAACGTATCACTCGTGGCCCCCCACCCCACGCTCTGGTTATAGTGGCATCAGTTTGAGAGTTTGAGAGTACTCAAGTTGAAACTCATGCAAGAAATTTAAGCGAATGTCTTTTTCTTAAATTTGAAATTTAGGGCTTATACGCTTCAAGAATATTTTCTGTCTAAAAATTGTTAAAGAGCGCTCATTAATTATCGAGTATGTCAAAATTTACATAAACTCTATTGAGAATACTATGCTAAAATCGCATTTCTAAACCCAAAGCCTAGATCGGCCATTATTTTTAAAACAGCTCATAGAATGTAGAGTGTACTCTAACAAGGATTGGTTTTGTGGCTTATTTTCTCACAGTGGTTTAAAAGGACGGGCTTATCACATTTTGTTGAAATTTAAAGTTTACAAGTAACAACCCATAATTCAACGTCCACTCCTGTCCTTCCCAGTGAAGCACAGGCCCAAAAATTTCATTAAAGCCTAGAACTAGCATCAGTGATAGTAGCAGTAGTAGTAAGAATAGCAGCGCTTTAGTTCTCTAACTCAGACTATCTTGCACCGAAAGAGGAGGGACCATTTAGTATGAACTTTTAAAAATAGGGAATCCATATACAAGGTGTGTTCCCACACAGGATCCTTATACGTTTAGAAACAGCAAGTTAAGAAGAATGAGGAAGAAACGTCAAAGAATTATCAGCGAAAAAGAAATATTAAATGAAAAAAAACAAAGTGAGCTCGAAAGATAAAAGTCCTGAAGGCCTAGCAAGAGCCGAGGTAGCTTAGCAGTGTCCTCCTGAGGTCAATGGAGACAGACACTCAATGAGTCTCATAGCAAGAGATAGACAAACCTAACTAACCTTATTAACTTAATCTAACCTAACCTAACCTAACCTAACCTAACTAACCTTATTAACTTAATCTAACCTAACCTAACCGAACCTAACTCTATTGCTTATGGCCTATCCTATGCCCCCAGTATGATGTTTTAGTAATAGGAATATAAATTTTAGAACGACAGCCAACAATGACGCTGTGTCTGGAGAGATCGCTATTAAAGTTCAAAGTAGTTGCGCGGTAGACTCCATGTAGTTCTTTGCAGCGATGGTAGTTCTGGACGTATTCTGGCAGTTTTGCGTAGATTATCTTTAGAGGCGAGAAATGGACTACGGGGCCGCCTGCAGATCTCGGTAACAGTTGTCCTCGGCAGCGACGTTCGTCCCTAAAGTGGTCTTAGCGACCGCGCCACTGCGCTGCCACTGCGCTGCTGGCCAGTAAACTCTGCGATAAACGTAAAAACCTGCGAAAAAACTGCGCTGATTTTTAATAAGGATTGCTTGGGAACAACACAATTAAGAGTGATATTGCTTTGCCGAGTCATTTTTCGAATATAAACGCAGTAATGATTTATGCGCCTTTTCAAATCGCATTTTCCTAAGTATAAAACGACTATAATTACTTGAATAACGTGAAGCGTTGAATGTATCAGTGGTCTAAAGAATTGAAACGAATTCAAAACACTTAACAAGCGTGACTCTTCAAACGCCTGCATTATGTTCCATAAGCACGACGTTAAGGAAAACATGAGTAAATACAACAGAACTGAGAATATTTTCTAACAGTCGAGCAGCTCAAACTGTCAGAGGCTCCGGTAAACTAACCAGAGAGATTGTGATCACTGTACAGCCACTGATGCAAAATGTCTGGCAGCTCAGAGACGACTGAGTCAAGGCGCTGTTCAGATCAGTGACCGTCGGAAAAATTGTGGACCACTCCGTGGTTCTCAACCACTGTTCCTCAAGCCAAAGCTGAGCAAAATACTGCTAATTGGAGCATGTTGGTGAGGGGGCAATGAAGGGGGCGAGGCCCCCGCTGGGCCCCCAGTGGAGAGGTGACGTCATCGCGCTGACCGCACCACGAGCTGAATGACAACAGGAGGCAGCGGTAGCGATGCCTGGCTTGGTCCACTCCATCCAGCGAGGTCTCGCTTGGTCTAGCCAGTCCAGCGTGGTCTAGCATGTTGAGTACAATTCCTCTGTCTAGCTTCGTCTGTAGAGTTGTCCCCACTTGTTTATAAGCAAATTGTATTTAGACGCAGAGTTTAAAGTCTTCCAACATGAGTTTGCTTGCACAATCATACAGTGAGCGGTCTAACTCATCTTACGAGGCCTCACCTGGTCAAGCTTCGTTCATCTTCAGTTATGCAACTTCACCCAGGGTCGCAAACGCTGAAGTGATTTATTAGCTTGTTCGAACTAGACTTGAACAGTCCTTTTCTGTGATAGAACCCAGACTATTCAACGATCTGCCTAAAGAACTGAGAGAGTTCGATGTTCCCTGGACGTCTTCAAGACGAAGCTGGATAACTTCCTATTAACTATCCTCGATAGGCCTCCCTTGCTTCACTATTTTCAAACGGCAGAGGGAAACGGCTTCATTCAACAGCTCGCGGATCGGCGACGGCACACCATACACACGAAGCGGTGGCACCCCAGTGTGGCCTCGGTGGGACGGCCGAAACATTTCCAAGTACATCCAAGTACAAGTTGTAACCCTCAACCTAACCGTCGACTTTCTTGAACGGCTTTTATTTTTCTATTTAGGGTTGAGTTGCGCTTGAATATTTTCTCTACAAATCTTTGGTGATTTAGTCAGTCAGGCAATTATGAGATTGGATTTCTTAACATGCAGAAGGAAAGCTGAACCCCTTACTTAGATTCAGTACTGGTGGCTAAAATTATGCTTTGACACAGTGAAGGACTTTGTGGGCTCAGGACTGTTGATAACTTATCGGTGTCTCTTTCCGCTGAAATCACTCATCGGTGTTTTCTTTCTAACATTTGACTATTATGTGGACACACGGCA
The DNA here is from genome assembly GCA_014899125.1 of Orchestia grillus. NCBI lineage: Eukaryota > Metazoa > Arthropoda > Malacostraca > Amphipoda > Talitridae > Orchestia > Orchestia grillus. The sequence goes on from VOMN01017422.1 coordinate 17,512, forward strand.
ACCGCAATATCAGGTAGATTTATTTTCTGTTTCAGAGGCAATTCTTAGAGCCCAGGGCAACTCACCTGAGTAACCGGGGTGGGTAACGAGTAACGGGATGGGTAACCCAAGTAACCGGGGTGGGTAACCCCGAGTAACGTGACCAGGGATACCTTCTCAGGTTCCCATTGAGCGAAATCTACTGGGCCTAAACACTGTATTCTAAAAGAAAGAATAAAAATTCTCATAATTGCTGCTGAGATTGTTTAAAATAAAAGTCAAATATTAGAAAAGGTAATCACGTTCTGCAAAGATACAATTATCAAATCGAATTGTTGATATATTTCAAGTTTTGAGCGACATTACGGTGATGAACGGAAGAAAAGTGGTGCCGAGCTACGAAATAACGAAATAAGTACAGACACTCATTTCATAAGATGCACGTGCTCTTCGTATGAGGTACGCATACATTTTGTATGATGTACCTTCACAGACCCGATGTGTGAAGCTTACGTATCTCAAGTTTGAAGTGTTTGTACCCGATTTATGAAGTATTACCCCATTTACGAAGTACACGTACTCCATGTACGAAGTTTACGTACGCCGCGTACGAAGTATACTTACCCCGCGTATGAAGTACACGTACTCCATGTACGAAACATACGTACTCCGCGTACGAAGTATATATACTTCATGTATGAAGTACACAGACCCGTTGCCTGTAAGTCACGAGGTAGAAACATGTCCAGCACTGCGAATTTCAACAAAATGTACATTCTCAAGCAGCACTGCAGTTTGAAAATGACATTTATATAATACAGTTAAATTGTATGAAAACATCCCGGTAATTTTTTCACTGATTTTCAAATTAGCTCGGAGCTTAGGCCTCTACGTTTTGGTTTGCGTTATTAAGGGCAGATAAAGCGCTGCACAGTTGGTTCTCTCGTTAACGGACTGATTGGAGGGAGAGGTTACCTTCTGATGGTAATATTCACCGAAAGACTATTCTACACTTTCGACCGTATCGAATATTCTGGCCTATAAATATGTATTTAGACCAGTAAATTCCGTTCCTTGCATCCGATATCAGTTACCATGCTATTTCCGTACATGAAAGATTATTTTGTACTCAGATGATTAAAATGATCAGCTCTGCGATGCTGTTCTGAAGATGCGGAAACATGTAAATTCGGGGTGACTGGCGTACTCAGCAATGCATGGAAGAGAAAATGCGGGCAAAAGTGTTTATTTTTGGCTATAGTGATCGGAATATTATTAACATTCAATGTTAAACTCGGTAAATAGTAGATCAAGTACTCGAGGTGAAGGTACGCATAGATTTGCGCGGTTTTTCGTAAATTAAAAGTCCAGGTGCGTAAATTGAAAGTCGAAAGTGTATTAAAATCTCCCCGAACACGTCGGCTCGGTGCCGGGCAAGCGTAGAATGAGCGCAAGCCTACAGAAAGCAAATGCTACTTTAAACCATCGCTCATCTTGGTGTGGTCCTAGAGAAAAGGCTTCCCGCCAAAAGAGCGTTTCCACGGGAGGTGGGCGATGGCGGCATTGGGCTGTCCCTCTAGCTGGGCCGGCACGCAAAGCAGGCTGGTGTGTAGAGGTGCTGGCTCTCGGTATGCAAAGGTTATCTAGGTAATCACCTCGTGACCAGTAGTAGATTTTCTAGGACTCGGAATAGCTAACTTGGCGTGTAAGTGATGGGCGATATATTCAATGTTCATCGCCTTTCTTGGAGGAATGTTTCCAAGAGAGTAGTGAGAGTTTCAAATGATAATGGTAGAGCAAGAAGATTATCGCGCGATGATAGCGGGAGAGCACGAAAAGTTTCTTATGATGATATTGAGAGAGTAGTGAGAGTTTCAAATGATAATGGTAGAGCAAGAAAATTATCGCGCGATGATAGCGGGAGAGCACGGAGAGTTGCGTATGATGATAGGGGAAGAGCAGCGAGGGTCTCGTAAGATGATGATGATGATAGAAGAGTACTGAGCTCTGCAGACGATGATAGTGAGAGAGTGGCGAAATTTTCGTTGTAGGATAGCGAAAATTTCATAAAGCATCATGCGAGCGTCCACGGCAAGTATTAATCAACGTACTGCTATCATTTCAACACCTTGGCCGCCACACAGGCATTTTAGGCTTCAGCTGAGTTACAATTAACAAACGTAGCGTGCCAGAGCAGCCGATGAATTACGTATACGTATGCCAATCAGTGATCTTCATTGATGATATTTTGATTTGATATTGTCGGCTGACATCCTTAGAGTTTTGAAAAGAATTGAGGATTTTGTGACGTAGTTAGAACACTTGATCATTATATATCCGGTTCAAATTGAAGTGTAACCGTGGTATTGTGACTGTTATCTTTGAAGTGAATTTGGTTTCCAATGTTTTCACTCTAAAATGCTTTCACTCAGGATCTTCTTCGTGAACTGCCTGCGGCAAAGAGTTAATCGCGAATAATCATGGCGGAAAGTTGATTATGACAAACTTTTTAGACCCTTCATGCGTATTTATTATGATAATGCTTAATATATATATATAGTATGTACATGTATATTTAGAGTTAAAGTCAGCCTGACAAGAGACACGGGAGCCTTGATGGCAAGCGTTCAGAAAGGGAAGATCTTGAAGCGACGTCCACAGGCTAGCCCGACTGACGTTAAAAAGCGAGTATTTTTAAGGCACCCCGCTCATATTATTCATGGACATCCTAATGGGTTCTTATAATATATCAAGAGGTTATCTCCATGAGCTACTCATCATTCAATAAGAACATCAGAGCTTATATCCTCCTCGGAGTTTCCATTAGATCCACCTCGACTCGGCCACTGCGCACGAGGCTGCCGATAATTTTAAGCATAAATCTCTGCAAACCTGACTGTGAAACAAGTCTTTTGCTGGACACCGATTGTACCCAAGGTGCCTCTTGACCGCCGACCGCTTCGCTGTAATGCCCCTCTGCCCAATATAATGATTCCGTCGCCAAACATGCCAGACTTCGATAATTCCACGTCCTGAATCGTCATTAAATCCAAGCATCTTCGCCGCCTGCTCCAGTCTTTTTATTGTTCGTCCGAGATTTTCCAGGTCTAGTTTTCAGGATTTCAGTTCTCATGCGGAAGTGTTCAGAATATTTTTCATATTCTTGGGGCTTTTGAACGCTAGATGACTGGTATTTACGACCACTATTGCATGCAACATGAGTACGTCAACGAGGATTTGAGCTCGGACCCAGAGTTTCTTCATCGTGCTCCAGAGACGCGTGGGAAAGTGGCAGCATCCAGGAAACGACTCTCCGCTCGAACAAGATTCCATTTTGGTCTACAAATGAGCCACGCAGGGTCAACAAGCTCTTATCTTGCCTGAAAAAAACTCGTTCTCGTTTAGAAAAGCTGAAACGTTGCTGTTGACATCTGAGCTGCGACCAAACTTGAAGTTCTTCATGATAGAAACTCGCTTTGTGAACGCGCTGTTGTCCGGCAGCGGTCACTTCTGATGCTCCTGGAAGCGGCAGTTAGGAACAGCAGCAACAACAGCGACAACAACGAAGACGACAACAGCGGCAACAACAGTGGTACAATAGCGGCAACAACAGCGACAACAACGTAGACGACAACAACGGTAACAATAGCGGTACAATAGCGGCAACAACAGCGACAACAACGAAGACGACAACAGCGGTAACAACAGCGGTACAATAGCGGCAACTACAGCGACAACAACGAAGATGACAACAGCGGTAACAACAGCGGTACAATAGCGGCAACAACAGTTGCAACAGCGAAGGCGACGATGGTGACAATACGTCAAGAACGTGTAATTCAACAACGTCGTAACCCTTTTCCTAATTCGGTTAGTCGTTCTGAAACATTTACGTAGCTTTCAGTTTTCCAAAAGTGTCATGGCAGGAACAGTTTTTACGAGAACAAAAAATCATTAGTGGTGACTAACCAATCTTAGTTGCTTCTTTACTTGTGCAAAGGGTAGAATGAGAAAAATCTTATTTAATGATGGAACGGAATGAGAGCATCTATGGTAAATTATTCATGAATCGCTTTCCTCATTAAATAGATAAAAGTTTACGTTGGCTCATCCATTGAGTGAACTGTCAAGTGAGAGCCATAACATCAACTCTATTTTTCAAATTTGGAATGTTGGTCGTGAAGGAATCCGTGTTTCTTGAAGAAAGAAATACAAGCTGGAGAGTCAAGGTTTTCCTGAATCTTCAGAACAAGAAAGTCTTTCTTGTTAAATTGGAGCAAAAAGCACAGTTTCTGGGCCCTGGGAGAGAACAATAGAGCCATAAGTCGGGCAGGGGGATCTCGATATGGGCAAAATCCTGTCCGAACTATGGGCCCTGGTTCTCACGGTCCAGAGCACGGCATTATCACTTGCTAATTTTAAATCAGACCTCGCTCTTCACCTCGGATATTGTTTATCCTCGTTTGCGTTAAGATGTGAGTAAGAACGTGCGTTGCTATCTCGGTGCTCGAATGAAAATTAGTAAATTTCTAAGCAGATTTAGTTTTAAAATGAATCCCAACGTGGGATGATGTTTATTTAGTCTTTAAATCTTGAGAATTTCATGGAGAAAATGCCACAGAAAAATTCTTAAATAATGAAATTTTCCTCCTTTCTTGAGCAGCAAGTCTACCGATCAATGATCGAATAAACGACAACAAAAATGGAACATTGTTTCCCAACGCAAAGTGATTTATGATTTAAAGAACATTCATATATATATGAAGAGATATTTAGTGTCCAAGGCCGTCACCCTGCTCGAGATTGAAGGGCGTGTGGAATAGAAACTTGAATTTCTAAAGTCAATTACGTCTGGGAAGTTAAACTGAAAAATGATACTACTCAAAGGCATAACTTCCGCACAAGTTATCCAAATATTCTAAATGAAATGGTCGGAATACTACCGACTCTCAAGTGGAACAAACATTCGCATATTCAGGAATGAAGACTCATTAATTAATGCCCTTATTTTGTTTTCAATATACTCCATTAAAATTGCAGTTAATACGTGCTCTATCCAACATTTACAGTATCTTCTAAGGCCCCCATTCTGTCAAGTGGACCAGAGATTTATTTTAGGTCCTCTCGTGATGACGTGCGCTGCCGTCTGCCTCGCTCCGTGAGGTCACAGGTCAGGTTGTCACGGCGCACCTGAAGGCACCAACTCATTCGTAAAGAGATAACATTCTGCAGACTGCAAAAACTGGAAGCGATGTTTGAAGTGCTGATCTAAAATTAGTTCTAACCAGCCTCCATGGCTTAGACGTGCACTCAAGAACTATTTATTGTACATTGTAGAAGAGTAATAGTAGAAGAGTAATTATATCGTCAATTTTGTAATAGCAAGAATTCCTGCTTTACAATAACTGCTGTTGTGTATTTATATATAAACATACATTTTTTCTTTGTAACACTTTTCCCGTGATACTCTGAAACACATCGCTGCGAGCGGCGTTGATACGCAGCAGTGTCGTAGATAAAATACT
>VOMN01017426.1:0-14302 GCA_014899125.1 Orchestia grillus
TATTTAGCTCTCTAAAATTTTTAATTTTCACTTTTGAATAAATTTTCACCATTTCTTTCTTTCCTTATAAGTTTTATTGATAATGAGCTTTTACGCTTGAGAAGTTCAAATTTAATGTTTTTATGATTTCTTTTCTCAAGCACCTTTATTTCAATTAAAAGTGTTTCAAACCTTAGTATTTTTTATTGTACGTCCAAAACACTCCAAGCTGTTTAAGACTGATTTTAAAAACAGTAAAAAGCTGATCTGATTTTGAAGCATAATGTAACACGATTTGCAATGAGAAACATCCCTCGATAACGTTCAGTAACCAAAGAGATTATAGTGCTACTGCGCAGTGTAAGCAAAAAATCTATTTGCTGCAAGATGGTCAAAACCATTATGAGGCAAGGATGAAGTTACTTGCATCAGAGTTACCTAAATTCAGCGGCCTGCTATCAACTTTACAATGAGCAATATTATTGATGATGTTATCAAAACAATAAAAGTCTCTTTAATGGCACATTAAGATAAGTTACGACAGGAGCGAGCAGGCTTCACTTTGTATCACAAGGCCGTGCATTATGACGTTGCTGAAGTGCTAATACGAGCGGCTAATACCTCCATTATTTACACCAACTTTCTGGTTGGCCAATGTCGATGCTTAAATAGATCATGAGGTCATCATCCATGTAGGAACTCAGAGACTTTACTCGTACTTCTTCCTCTTGTTAAGGAAGTTTGCCCGCATAATGAACGACAGAACCAAAAGAATAACTCCAGTGGTGCAGTATTAATCATGGTCTCAGTTAAAATAGAACAGGTCAACTTGCAACTAACGTACTAAGAACGCCAGCTTATAGTATCGTTTGGTGTATTGTACCATGTCACTCCATTCAGGCTTGTGCTACAGAAAACGATAGCGACTAGATTTGCACTACAAGAAATATTATTAATTCTTTATACAAGTATATTTATTTATCAATACAGGGTCTCCCTACTTTGTAAATTAAACTTAAAAATTTATTAGTTGCGAACAGTCGTAAAAAGTTGCAGTCGAGAACGGCAAAATCCTTGCAAAATTATCAGTGATTAGTAAGCATATCGTAATGATATACATTTTCCTTGCTTCGTATGCATTTTGTACTTGATCAGCATTATGATAAACATTACATCATCTATGGACTCGAAATGTTTATTTAACAAAAGTTTGAAGCATTTGAAACGGTAACATTGAACAGAAATCAGTGTTTTAACTGAGATATTTGAAATCAGGGTTCGCTTTACCCCGTAAATAATTTTCTTTTCATTTCTTGTTCCGAAACACGAATTTAACATACTTCCGTTTAATACGTTATTCTAAATCTACGAAAATTAAAGCAAGTTTACCACTAACTTCGTTCGAACTTTTTGAGTTCTTGTTTACACCAAGCCAACAAATAATCTCCGGAAAATTATTTTATGTAAAGATACTGTGAGACAGAGGACTACATATATACGCTTAGTTCTTTCTGAGGGAATTTCTAATCAATTTCCTAGCATGGAAGTAATGCACTGAAGTGACGTTTCAATTTCCATCTAAGATAAAAACTTGATAGAATTCGCCTTTAAAACACGTCTCATATCATCAGACTTGAAGCGTAACAATGCACAAACGATAGTAAAAAATTTAAACTTCCCCTTCATTGTCAATGGTTGAAAATAATACGGATAAATTTTGTTTCAAGAGAACAAGTGCTGTGCCGTGGAGAAATGCATTTTGGAACCAGGAAAATTCTATCTTTTTATATCAACAATAATGAGAATACTACAAGCCTTCATTTCATTTGATTGGAGCATTTTTTATTTTCAATTTAGTGGTTCTGTAATCGATGTGACCTTGTTTAGCCTTGACTTAGGCCTGTAGACACTTCAAAAAGGAAATCACAGAGACACGTACTATTTCTCCAACAATATCATCCCATGCGCAAAAAGAGTCTGTATCAGAGAATTCAGAATTATATGTGTTTTATTACAAACCCTTGTCTCAGGGATGGACTATATTGAGTAGTCCTTTGGGTTTAAGTCGGGTGAGGATGGAAACCATAATTCTTTGTAATGAAGAAGGGCATATTGGTTTTGCACCAAGCTTGGGTCCTCCTTGATCAGTGGGAAGGAGCTCCGTCCTGTCGAAAGTCCACTTGCTGTTTTTGTAGCGCTGTCGGACTTCAGCAAAAATTGGATTATAATTACGATAAATAACTGATTCTGTCAATTTTGCTCCCTCGTGAACAAAAAATGAGGGCTTTTTCAAGTCTCAGAAACTGAACCGAAACCGTGGCTATTTGAGTGTCATGACGTCTGGTAATGTCTTTGGCAGATAACTCCATGCTAGCTTACGGTCATTTCTGAGGTCAAATTTTTCCTCGATAGTGAAAAAAGTTTCATTACTGAAGATAAGGCAACACGAACGATCCACCGATTCTTTGGTTTCATGGCGTCAGACACCGATCGCACACCGGCACCTGGGGTGACATGAAATACGAATCCAAAATAAGTTAAAAGCCAAGTTGTTCATCTACCTCATATGTTTTGTGACCACCATTGCTACTACAACCCACTGCACCTTTGCAGAGGAAAACGCAGAGGGTATATAAAATAAACCGTCGCACTTACAGTCATCGATTTTCACACGCAGGTATCAGAACACGTTCGTTTATTTTAACTATACGTATTCGCTACTTCTCGAGGAAGGCATGTTCAACGCCATGTATACGGTCCTTATGACTGCATGGACGACTCGAACTACAAGACTATAGTGATTAACACAAGAAAAACTGAGAACGAAATCGGTACGCATTCCATTTCTAGGAAATATTTCAAACGAAGTTATCGATCGGTTTTGCGTACATGCAAGAGGCCAAATACCATTATCGCCTCATTAGCAATTTGTTGCAAGCGGTTTTGTGTGTGTTCCCATTATCTCAATGAGTCACGGTGACTCGTTAACGAACATCTTGATAAGTTTATGGCATTAATATCGAGAATATTCACTTAATTACCTAGTAATTGCTGAAGTAAATACCGTTCAAAATGACTTCGATTGAATTCCAATGCCCTTACGATAAGCGAATACACCATCTAATGAGTTCCTAAAACTTCGAACTAACTAAAAGAAGTACATGGATTCGTACAAGAATTGGACTAAGCGAACTAGATGGCCCGTTCGTTCTCGACTATATACAAACTTTGTAAAATTATAAGCTTTTTAGGGGGAAAACTTTGCAGATTATTAATTTTTTCTTATATCAAGTGAACAAAGAAAGCATTGATGATTTACTTATTGAAAATCTCTGCGACGGAAAAGTAAAATAAATAATTTAAGATAACTAAAACCAAATAAAAGCTAATTAACAGTAAAAAGCCCACCTTTAGGGAATGAACGATAACAGCGTTTTTGAATGTAAAAATATTTCGCTTCACGAACAATTTCATGAACAATTTCAAAACCGTTTCCAAACAAGGCGAAGTGAAGTACCAATGCTATACGATCAGTCAAGAACAAGACGATGGCATGCATCTCATCAACTTAATAAGATTAATCAGATAAAAACTGTTTTTTACATGTCTAGGCACGACAATAAAGCAAAACGAACTACTTCATATTCAATTGAACATTTTGTGAAAATTTTACCGGGAATCCCCGGAGGAATCAGGTATTTGCGACCAAGATTCTCAAATTCACCCATGCAGGATGTCTGGGTAACAGACTGGATATTAAAATGAATTCCGATTCCCATTTTCACTCTGCATCGACTGATGAAAGATTCTCTAGTGCTAATTGGTCGGTTCCTAGGGAATGTCACACTCAAGATACATAGAAAGAAAAACCTTGTAAAAGAGTACATTTTAATTAAAAAGCCAACGTTTCGGAATACTGTGATTTCATCTTCAGCCCTGCAAAAACAACTTCAAAATATTTAATCGATAAATTACTCAGGAAATTTCTAGATAGTAAATTTAATTCCAGTGTCATCACTCAGAGCGCGGCACAGCAGGTGTTGTACGTGGAATCTCCCTTTTTGGGTTATATGAATGCGGGGTTGAGAAGGGAATTGTATTGTCACTGATGCGGAAGTTCTACATTTTAATTGACATCGAATTGTTTCATCGAAATAGTTTTGAGATTGCATCTTTTTTAACAGGAAGGAACATATGGAGGAGTGCCTGTAGAGAGGATGTGTCTATATGTATAAGTGTGATTGATAAATGCAGTCTTATGTTGGTAGTACAACACTCCAACAGTTCATAAGACACAGCCAACATTCAGATATTTGCCATAGAGCCGGTCGCCCACTAGCCTCCCCATCTCAGTCAGCAATTACAGACCATTGCGAAAACTTCAGCTGTCCGCTAAAATTCCTAATTTTTCAACCCTCTGTAGAGCAAATAATGAACGAGATTTTCTAACTTTGAAATCCCATTTTATTTATACGCATAAACATGCCTTAAATAACGATCAAAGTCCTACTAAATTACATATTGCTCGCACCAGTCAGCGTAAGTCTGCGTGTGTGTGTATGTGGCTGCGTGCAAGTGTATGTGTGTGGTTATAAAGTGTTTTTACCTTTAGTGAATAGATATAATTTTCCCACGGAATTTTCTCTTTTCATTCTGCATAATATTTTATTTATGTTTTTGTTGTACTAATGATGAAATCACTGTATACCAAAACGTTGGCTTTTTAGTAAAAATTGACTTTTTTCGGTTGTTTTTTTTTATCTTAAAAGATTATCTCACCTAATCTCAAGCAAAAGGCGCACGAATAGGATTGAACAACGTAAAAATGATTTTCATAGTTTAACAGATTATTATTATTTTTCTCCAATCTGTTGCACACGTTCATTCTAGTTTCGGAAAATCGAACCTCGATCACAACGGAAAACAAAACTGATAAGTAGGAACTGAATTTGAATTTTATAAAATAAATAAACAAGAATATTACATTCTGTAGGGAGCATACAAGACCACAATTTAAAATTTTTAGCCCAAATTGATGCATCAGATAAAAAGGGTCCTTGGTTTCCATACATGAATATTAGGCTTTTAGTGTTCAGCAAGCCAAATTTAGGGCATGAAACGTGATGTTCGTGAATTAAATATGTAGTTATTATGAAAATTTAAACTTAGATTAGCATGAAATTTATGAGATAGAAGCACGTTCTTCATCATCCCGATACCATAAATTGGAGTGGCGGCATACCTTCACGAAACGAACTTTAAATTATAAAACAGGAGAGTCATTTATCAGTAAATTTTTCTCACTTATATTTTCTTCCCATGTTCTTTGCGAATGACGCTTTCCAAAACATTCATGGAGTTGTAATGCTACAAATATAAAGCTAATGATCTCAATATTTGTGCACTTCTCCCCCTCCCCCTTCAAAAATTCTGATCATTATTTTCTGCATTAAGAACTCATCTCTAGCATACAGCAGCTGCGCGCCACTCTGCTGGTGAACAGATCAAATAGAGTGCATTTTGTGAGCTCAAGACCTAACAACACCTAGTCGAACTGAGAGTTGTGGTAATTTCAGCTTTTAATGAAATCCATATGAACTCATTTGTGATTTTGAGGATACCTCTCTTCGTAGGAGATGTTCGTAAGAAAAGCTTCGATAACTCTATTCAGAGCGAGCAATAGCGGACGAACCTTAAATTCGAGCAAAAATGGGTGCAAACCTACCGGAGTAAATTGACTTGCGAGAATTCGGCACTACTGATTAAAATGCACAATCCGTCTTCTTAATTGCTCCATTGTTTTCTGATAAGGAATTTATACGGGCACGCTCCGCTGAACATCAACCAGCTTTGAAATTGTCAACAAATGATACGAATGCTGCTTATGCACGGTATAGCTATGCAACGCAGGCAGGGGCCAGCTTGAAATTACCTTCATGTAGGGCTTGTTTAATGTCGATCTCAGAGAGTAAAGCATTTTCTTATGAGAAAAAGTGCGGAGGTCTCCAACTGCGGAACATCAGCTCAGGATGCGCTAAGTGAAGGAAATCATGATGGATTACGGGGCATTTTATTGCGCAGTCGCTCTCACTATTGAATAAGTATGAGATGAATTTCTATCTTCTCGTCTTTCGCTGCCATTGTAATGTGATCCCAAATTAACATCGTTAATAAACCCTATTTCATTTAGCGTGATAATGCGTGTAATGAAAAATGGTAAGTTCGTCCCTGACTGCTCTCAGAATATTTCAGAGCGACGAGGAAAATACAAAGACCACAGGAAAATTGACCGAGGCATGTTAGCCTGCAAACCTGCATAATTGAAGCATTTAAGCGCCATTCCGTACCGGGCAACACGGGTCCAATACAAGCAATGACAACACAACGGTATGAGGCAGAACATCACTTTAGCTAGTTTATTAATCTTCACCTCAGCAATGAAGCTTTTATGCTCTTTGATTAGATGCTTTAATTCGAATTAAGCGTTTCGTGAGATGAGTCGGAGGCCAAAAACAGCATTGCGTATCTGGGCTTGTTAATTATTGTTACAATGAAAATATTTGATGGTGCCCTGCTCGAAAAAGTTCATAGTATGAAAGATGAGCTGGTGACATGAGCTTGCTGTATCCATGCACGACTGCATTCCTCCAGAGGCGTCGCTTTCCAGCAAGACCAGTCTTCCAAACTCAACGTATACATCGAGCCTTTGCCGCTGAAATCAAGCCCGATTGGGAGCAAAATCGCCAAAACAATTTCCTTCAATCAAGACAGTCTTCATGCCTACAGAACAGAAAATATCGCATCATGCTGGAAAGGCTGAACCCAAAATTTAAAACTATTTTTAGTTTTATTATAACTCAAAAATTTTAACGAAACAAATCCGTATCCTACTACAAGCACGAAGTGAGTAGGAAAATTCACTCCTTGAGTCAACTCTGCTGTTATAAATGCGCAACAACTTAGTTTTATCGTGCATACAAGCATCAAACAGAATGAAAGCATCAGTTTGCTCTCAACCTACGAATACTTGACATGTGAACAGATTCTTTGACACGAGGCATTCTTAGATGGAACTTCATAGTTCGGGTAGATTTGGAAACACCTCTTTAGTGTGACTGAATAAAAATATTGATTAACTTGCAATTAGTGATGACTTTCAGTGGAACATTACGCCAACTAGTATTGTTGCACAAAAATTGAAAAGCTGCATGGGATGGACAAAGCAGTCCCGATGGCAACTACTTATAAGAATTGAGAAATTTAATTCTTTCAGTGTATATGTGAAGGACAAAGACACTTGCTATTTGCATAATAACTTCAATACAATCAATAGATTTTCAATGATAAATAAATCAATCTATTTTTTAACGAGAGTATAAATTTCCGACACTATTTTGAGTATGCAATTATAGGATTACAAAATATTCAGCTAGCAAAAGTGAGGATAGATTTAAATATTGATCATCATCATCATACCCTTTTTCAAAGATGCGATGATATGCTGAACAAACTTCTTAACCCTTTTTTAAACTCTCCTTCACCTCTCGCTGTAAGCTTTTCTTGGACAGGACTGAGCGTGTAATGATCACAGCAGTACCCTAATTCTTGACAAAAGTACAATTCCGACCATTTCTACAGCCAGTAGAGACGCACTGGTGCGTTGTAAGCCGCGTAGCCTGGCTACCTTCACAGCAGCAATAACTGAGGCCGAGTCCTCAACTTTAATTATTGCCTTGGACAGTGAGCGCACCGGGCACCGCTTACTCCTAATTACCAGCTCCTGATCATTCTGTTACCCGATTCTTGGTCATTTCGTCCCGTCTGATTGGCGTTACGAGGCAGTCGAGGCAGCAGCTGGGGAGCTGCAGAGACTTAGAACGATACTTGAGATTATTTTAGCATTTTCGCGAAGTTATTTTCATTGGCAGAGAATTGGCTCATTCAGTCTGGCGGATTGATGCGTATCATCGTACATTAAGGAAGGGGTGTAACCAGAATATCATGTGATTCAATGCTCGTTTTATTAATCAAATCCACATGTCTTCACTTCTGTTGTCCCTGAAAACTGAGGTGAACCTGCGTTTAAGTATTTCACTCTCTAGTAAAGGGATATTCCCAAGTTAAATGAAGTGAACCCAGTAAAAGATATTCAAAATATTATTGAAGTAGGGCAGTAAGCAATGAAAGAGAATATTACATTCTTATATGCAAAATTTGGAAATATATCAGGTTGCTCGGAAAGTATCTGCCGATTTTTAAAGGAAAGAAAAGGGTCAATAATTTACGCCATTACATTTTTAATCAACCAAATATAAACCATTTTGTTGCACAATGAGTTTCCATCTCCCCTTCAACTTGAAAATACCCTTTTCCCAAAATTGCGGTGGTTTGATGGCAAAGAATCAGTCAAGGTATCTTTATAAGTCATTCAAATAATTGAAATTTTCACCATTAAGACCATTCTGAAAAGACCTGAATAAGTGGAAATCCAAAGGAGCAATTTCTAGTGAATATAAAGGGTGGTGTAACACGCAGCCGAGCAGCAGCAATTTTTTGCGGTCTCTAAAGAAGCGTGAGATCTTGCATTATCCTGATGGAAATCAACATCTTTCCTGTAGGCCAATTCTGGACGTTTTTCTTCTCGTTCATTTGTGAGCAGTATTTCTCAGAATTGTCTGGTTACTTGGGAGAAACTCATAGTGCAGAATTAATTTCCAATCCTACCAGACACAAGGTAAAACTTTCTTAGGGTGAACACCCGCTTTTGGGGTGGTTAAGGGAGGCTCGTGTCGCTCACTCCACCATCGTATCCTGAGAACATTTTGGTAAACAATCCATTTTTCATCTCCTGTTACAATTTGTCTTAAAAAAGGAGGGTTTTCATTCCGTTTATAAGGCTAATCACAGATGGAAATGCGATTCAAAAAGTTCTTCTAACTCAGGTCATGTGGCACCCAAGCATCGTAGCGATGTGCGAACCCGAGCTTTACCAAGTGCTCATAAACGGTAAATTTTGATAGGTTGAGGCTTTCTGGTAATTCTTGAGTAGTGGAATGGGTTATTCTCAATTAATGACTTGATTTGGTCGTCATCTGTTGAGGATGGTCTACCTGATCGCTCGTAATAAGGCTATGTATAATCTCCAGCCCAAAAGCTCGCGAACCACTTCCGCATAGTTCTTTCGGACGAAGATTCATCACCGAAAACTGGGCATATTTCTTTGGTTATTTGTGAGGCATTTTTTCCTTTCTGGAAATAGAACAGCATCAAGTGTCGAAAATAAATTTTTTAATCTTCCCTTTTAAAGGGTTTCAGAATTACTACATGTTATAGGATCTCAAACCTTCCTCGAAAAGATAGCTTGAACTGTGCTCTAAATAAAGATATAGCCTAGTCAAATCTTATTCTCCGTACTCAATCGTATTCTAAAATAAATCGAAAGATGAACTACTAAAAATTGGCACCAACTTTCCTGGTAACCCAATATTAAAAATTTATGTAGTCCAAGAATTTTCGTTGCTTGTTCCACTTAAAAGCGTACTCAGCTTTCAGCTGCCAAAAATTTGGTAATAAACTAAAAAAATAGTTGATTTTTCAACAATTTACCTTACAAGCGAATATTCCTGCACAGTGGTAAGGGGCTGCTGAAAGGAACTCCTCACCGCCAATATTTTTATGAAACTATGAATTAGATTAAAATTTAAGTAACTAATAGGCTAAATATTATTCTATCCAGCGTTTTCTTCTTCTAAGCATGGTATTAATTTCCTTTAATTAGTTTTTACCTTAATAGATACTTTTCTACAAAAGTGGCACTAGGAAGACTTGCAAGTCAAAGAGAAACTCCGCAGTTTAGAATTAGATATTGACCATCAAAATCTATTCTTATATCCGACCATGCGCCATCTTAAATCTTGCTAGCAGTTGCTGCAATGTGTTTAACGTTATAATTAAGTAATATTTAGTCAGAATACTTTGGTTTTCTCTAAATGATCGTGAGGAGCTTATTAAACTCCATAATTCTGGATTGTCTAACAGAGGAATTGTCAGGAGACTCAAATGTGATGAAAAAACTGTGCGATTAACTATGGTAAGACATCAGAAGAACAGCAGCGTTCGAGATAGTCCAAAATCTGGCCGCCCCAGAGTTACTTCTGACTGGAAAGATCGCGCCATAAAAATCCACAACCTCAGAAACCGATTTAAAACTACTTCTTAGGTTCAAAAAATGGGTGCATTTGTTGCAAAGTGTTTTGTTTCAACAATTAAGAATAGATTGAATGAATGTAAGTCGAGAGGTTGCATTGTAAAACACAAACCAATGATATCGGTTACACAGAAAGCACCGTATGGAATTCGTCAGATGCCATGAAGCTTTTCACACCTCATACTGGCACAGGGGGCTGTTTAGCGATGAAAGCAGGTTCAACCGGCTAGGCAGAAGTGGTAAACGAATGAAAGGTAAACAATTTCATCTCAGATGTACAGTTCTGACACTTCAAGGTGGGGGAAGTTCCGTGATGGTATGGGGAGTCGTCAGTGCCCATGGTGTAGGACCTCTCGTTTGATTGCAGGGACCAATTAATTCGACTAAATATACTGACATGTTAGGTGAGCATTTTTTGCCCTATGATGATAATTTAGAAGAGAGTCCCACCTCCATGCAGGATAATGTTTCCATATACACAGCGGCCTACATCAAGAGGTTTTTCCGGGGACATAACATACCGCGTTTGGACTGGCCTGCCCAGGCACCAGATGCTTGGACCGGAACTCAATCCAATCGAGAACGTGTGGCACCGTATCAAGCAACAGCTACGCAAAGATGTCATCAATAATCTTGATCAACTTTGGGCTAAAATGAAAGAGAGGAGGAACTGCTGTCGAAAATTAATCAAAACAACACCGAAAAGATTGCTAACTATCAAATTCCAGAAAGGTTATGCTACTAAATATTGACAAGTGTAGTTTGTTTTGAGCATAATTTATACGGAAATTACATTAAAATTACATTTTTTATATAAGTGGAGTATCTCATGGCCTCTTTGATTTTATCTTCGTATAAAAACTAATTGGAACACCAGCACAATTTCATTAGTAAGTCATAAGTGAATATGGTAATTAAATAAGACAATGACGCTGAATCAAATGGTATATAGCTTATTAAAGTCAGCTCACTTAAAATTACTGTAATTTAGAAATCAGTGAAAAATTGGCATTGCGGAGTTTTTTTTGGCACCACTGTACACTGCAGCTGTTGTATTCACCTTGCAAATCTCGTCCCTCAAAAGAAAAAGCTTTAATACCGTGAAACAAGGAGCATATAATTCTGTGCAGGTAACTTAACTTGCGCTTTTTAGGCCCATTTTCCGAACATGAATGAAGTAAGTGAAGATCAGGAATCAATGTGCAACGGACAACTCAATTGAATGCTCAAATGCGCAAACTCTATGGGACGGATATAAGTCTGAAATATTAAACATGTACTCCATCATTCCATCCGTGCAATTGTTTCAGTTCACACGACTATTATCCTCACTGCTCGGAGGTTCATTGAATTATTATTGGTTCTGTGATTATAATTGATGTTATTTTCTTGATTATGACCTTCACCACAGATACTGATGCCATCTATCACCATCTCTTGCCGGCCTGCGACATTGCATTGGTTGAAGACCATTCAGGCGCTTGCGTGAGGATGACGATAGAATTCGTTAACGACAGGGCATAGAATGATATACATCTCACGAAATCGTTTCATAACTTTGAACTGCTCTGAACCTCGGTGCGTTGAGCTATTACTTCCTATTTGTGGTTAAGGCTCGTGAATTGCTTCCTATAAATGTATAAGCTAAGTTTGAGATACTGTTGCAGCACAGAAAAAAATTATCACGACGGAGTCGTACATATGTGCAATTAATTGGTGTACGAGTATAACAAAAAAAATGAAAATGGAATCCAAGGCATGAATAGTAATCGAAATTAATTGCACGCGTCTTTTCACTCTGCAGTTTTCCACTTTCAGCATAAAACTGTTCAAAAGCTGCATACTTTCTGCATGATAAACTGAGCCGTATTCCATGATTCTGCGCTCTACCACGTGCATGAAAATAGCTTGTGTTTTTATATGCATCGAAATGCTGACAATAGATAGAATTTTGAGTCATAGAACTAGTACATAGTACCCCTAAAGCAGCTGCTCAATTCTCATGCTTCCGACAGAAATTTTACTCTCGTCATTCAATAAAGGTGCAAGACCTCAGTCAGTCTGCTCTTCGGAGCTCATGGGAAACTCGTCCGCAGAAACGAGTCCGTGTGCAGCTCTCTCTAGTTTGCAGGGCAATGAGCAGGCACGGCTCGCCATTCCCTTGACGTTACCGAGTACCCTAATATGGTAACGTGATATCCACGAGAGCACAGTAGTAATTTAAAAAAAATCACAGGTCGAGACTGCATCAACGGCGCTGCATCAACATATAAAATTATAAATACGTTTTCAAAGTAAATTTNTCAATAAAGAGTCCCAATGTGCGCAGTAGGGAAATTCAAGAGTAACAATATAAGAAAAATATTTTGACGTAGCAAAAAAAACAATGACTTTTATGAAAGATGTACGTCACGTCAATTGGGCCTTTTAAGTATTGAATAAATTCGAAGAACTGATATGGGAGGGTGTATTTATCAAGCGCGTAGGCGATCTATCCGCCCTAATAAAAATTTGTTTGCATGAAAGAAAACACAGGGTAGCAGACCTGAATTCAGAATTCTCACTCCGAAGCTAAAATTATCGGCTATAAAAGTGGAAATACTCGCCTAAGCGGGGGCGAGCATATAGGTGTAGTGCATCAGAGGTACCGCGTGATTGAATCCCAAGCCCTAGGCGTCTCTGCAGCCGAGCGAGCATTACACTGCGGCCGGGGCATCTGTGCCTATTTATCAGAGACCAATGCGTCATGGAACTGGCCTAAGATTAGCCCAAGTTCCCGTGCTGTGCCTCCGATCTATCAGACTTAATGAGCCAAATTGGCTCTCCATAACCAGTAATAACATCTTCCCATAAAGACCACATTTCTTTCACCGATTCTCAAGCGCATCTTTAAGTCCCGAGTGGAAGAAACAGTAGGGTTTGGTAGGGGTAAGTGCGAGGTTTAATGTCCGATTTTTTGCGGATCATTTTTACGCACAAACAAAAAATGTCGGTGCTCCACTTTCCTGGTGTGTAGAATGAACGAGACCCTGTGCATACAGCAAGAGTTTAATGTGACGAGATTGACGATGATGGAAAGCTGAAACTTTTCTTTCATTTGATAGTTTACATAGCGTGGAAGACCTCAAACACGAAGTCTTTAATGCTTTCAGTTCAAAATCTACGTCGATGGTTTCAGCACGCTATAACCGGTGGTTACCGTAATTTATAATATTCCTCGGGCGTGAAAATGAATGAAGTAATTATTCAGGGCTTAAAGACATAATGAAGTGCCTCTCGCGGCATACCCTGTGAAATTTGGGTCTTTTGACTCGGGTGGTGACTTTATGAACGAGCATCGAAACTAACACTTTCTTACTTAAGAACCGCGATAACGATTAACTTATTGCACCGACGCGCTAAGTATTCCCTGGGACCTCACATACGATGCCAGATATAACCAATGAACTTATGGACAAAATAAATCAAGGTTTGTTGAGGGCACACCCGTCGTTAGCAGGCGGCACGATTTAATGTGCATTCAGCGTCGACTTCGGTCAGCTCTCGCAAGATGTTCCGCTCAAGGGCCCACTCCTAATACATCAGGAGAAGTATCACTTCGCGCTCTTTGCTTCAGTGAACACTTGCATGAGGCTTGACGGAAGGCTTTCTACAGAATGTTCGACGTTAGTGTCAAAATGAGCCGTACATAGTGTGTGCCCCGGTACTCAATTGCTTTTTGATGGAAATTTTATTTATCGTTATGATAACACTTGTACTAGAAAAGGGTTAGTTCCGGTTCTGGTCAACACGTCTACAGCAGTTAGCAAAATAGTTTGGGAAAAATTTTCCTTGGAATTTCCAGTTAGCACGCATGGCTCTGTCGGGTTACGCCACTATGCGATATTAATTATTGAAGCTGTTTTAACCGAACAGGGAGCGGTACCGCTGGAGCAGATAGAGAATATCTTTATATCTACACTTCTCTCAATCGATACCCCCTCCTCTCAGGGGGCATAGATAGGCCATAGACAATAGGGGTAGGTTAGTTAGGTTTGTCTATCCCAGGGGTCACCAAACTACGGCCCGCGGTCCGAATCCGGCCCGCGACGTCAGTTCATCAGGCCCGTCGACGGT
>VOMN01017429.1:0-18406 GCA_014899125.1 Orchestia grillus
GGGCTGTTGAGGACTGGACAGGAGTGCACCTGGTGCAGGCCTCACGCTCAGTTGACGTACGGGAATGATGCGCATCTTCCCCCTCAGGAGGCATAGGATGGGCCATAGGCAATAGGATTAGCTTAGTTTTGTCTATCCTATGCTATGGGGACTAGCATTCCCAGGAAGACAATGTTGGGTTATCTCAGCTCTAGCCTGGCCTTAAGGACTTCTACCTTCCGTGTCCGCTTTGCTTCTTCCCCTTTTCATGCCTTCTTCGCTTATGATTCCTTATCTTTCCTTTTTCTTCTTTCGTGATTTGGTGTTTCTATGCGCAGAGGATCTTGTGTGGGAATACACCCGTGCATAGATTCCGTATTTTCTAAAGTCCTTACTAAATGGTCGATTCATTTCGCTCTCTTGAGGTCGCATTTCATGTGGCTAGGGAGCTTCTAACAACAACAATAATAACAATAATAATACTAATAATGATGCACACCTTCTAGTCCATTGCTAGATTGTTGCTGGTTCTTTAAATTGTGAAGTGTTTTATAATTCGTATTTTATTTAGTAAGCGTTTTTAAAGAGTGTATTAAATTCCCTGTAGTAATTCCTTACGTACCACCAAATAACTTCTTGATCCGTTTGATATAGAAGGTCAAGTAGTCTGAAAGAGCAGTGGGGAAATCGTCGTGCAAATTAAGTGAATGAACGGTGTACACGCTGCTCAACTGAACGGTGTACACGCTGCTCAGCTGAACGGTGTACACGCTGCTCAGCTGAACGGTGTACACGCTGCTCAACTGAACGGTGTACACGCTGCTCAACTGAACGTTGCTGCTGTCATAACACCCTCCAGGCTCGGTTTAGTTCTTCATTTGGAGTGGGGGTCGTTGATGCTTCCGAGTGCCAACTGCATTGTGGCCACAGAACTGGGGAGTCGATTTATCAACGTGATTCTCGTGCGCCTTGAAAGCAAACTTGAAAGCGTCAAGTGTTTCGTAAAATAATCAGCAATTCATGTTAGAAATTTAATATTAAGTAATCACGGTAATTTAAGAGCGTCTTCGGTCATAGTGTTAACGAGTTTGTCCCTTGGGGAAACTCGCTCGGCTTAGGCGGAATTGAAAAGTTTCAGTACTTGAGCTTGTCAAGTATAGGGAAGATTAATGACTTTGTTCTGACAATTTCTTGATTAGTCACGCATGCAATATTCTTTAAAAATAATTAATGTTGAATATAATTTAGCTCTTACGAGAAGTGTACATATTCAGGACTGTTGTGTGGACCTCACGTCCCCATTGCCACGAGGTGCGGGTCCTGAGCGAGGTCGGACATGTTGGAATTGGATGTCCCTAAACCTCCAGTGAACCTCAATGCTTACTCCAATTTAAAAAGTTAAAAAAAAATGATTATAAAACAATTTCAAAGGCTTAAATGTCTGACTTCTAAATTCCGTGTAAAGTTAAATGAGGGTCCATGATTCCCGTTCAGAAATGTACCATTCCGAATGTGATAGGAAGGCTTACAGTTATGTGGTCCGAGAGTTGATTATTTCTTCTTTTTCCTGTCTTCTCAGAAATTCTCAGTTGGTCCTTACAGTACGGTTCACGATTTCGAATATTTTTATGAATTTGTACCTTTTAATCATTCTCTGTACTCTTTCACCGCCTACAATTCTAATGGCTTTGCCTATAAGAACTTTTAATTTGATTTGATGTTAAAATTGTAGGTTAAAATATAATTTTGTGATGCAGAGCTCGGAAAGCGGCAACACCAGCGAGGACCGGAGCAGCCACGCCAGCGCTGCAGCGGGCAGGGCCTCAGCGTCGCCCTCTACAGGAGCTCCCAGCGCTGGGGGAGGAGCGCCTGTCCTCAAGCTCAAAGGCAGCTTCACCACCTCAATCGCCTCCAAATTCGGGGGCACAACGCCAGTCTTCCCGAGGCCAACTCCCTCTAGCGCCCCGCGTAGCGACTCCAGAGATCAAATACCTCCCCGTCGCGATTCCGTTGGTCCCCGTAGGGACTCGGTCGGCTCCCGTCGCGATTCCATCGGCTCTGTTTCCCTTAAGAAATTCGAGAACAATTCAAGTTCAACTGGCGTTGAATTTACGGCAATAAAATTGAAAAAGGTTTCCAAAGTTTCTTCCACGTCAGCTCAAGAAGCTAAAGCAAAGGCCACTGGGGTGAAAACGGCCGCGTCCGTTTCCGAGGATTGTACAGATAAAATAAAGTCAGAGAGTGTGAAAACCGAAACTAAAGAATCGAGGTCAGTCAGTGAGAATGGGCCAAAGGTAGGCGCCGCTGCGGTCAGCCCAGAGTCCCCTGTCGACCATGTGTCCGAGGCCAGCGACGATAAGCGGCGTGTGGAGGGCAGAGCGCGTGGTGAAGGAAAGGCGGCCTCTGTGAGTCCTGCTGCCAAATCCGCGCCTCGTGTTCGCAACATACCAGTCCAAAGGGAAGTCGAGGATGGGGACACCGCCGACAGTAGGAAGCGAGATCAAAGTTTGGATGCAAAGGACACTTGTGACGCTGCGAAATCGAAGCTCGCGTCCATGAGCGTCACCTCAAAGATAAAGGTGAAGAAGAAGAAGACCACGGACTCATCCGATCAAGTTCCTTGTTTAAAATTATCCTCAAAAGCGACAACTTCCGAAGCCGTCAATGGTTTTGTGAGTAGTAGTTCGAGCGTCACTACTTCGACGAGCTCGTTATCAAAAACAATTACTTCAGAAAGCTCTACCTTTGCCGTTAGTAACTCTCTGTGTCGGTCAGCCACCATCAAAAGCGCAGAAATTCCTACAATTGCGTCTCAGAGTGACACTGTCCACAACTCGAAACTTACTTCAACCGGAAAGAAAACGAAAAAACTCGTGGACGGTACTGTTAAAAAGAAGAAAACGAAGCCTAAAGGAGAAGTGATCGAAATTCCCATCATATTGGAAAGTGCTGCTGAATCAACCGAAGTTGTAGAAAATTCCGCCACACCGAAAGAGAAGAATTTGGCAAACCATTCACTTGATAAAGCAAAGAAAAACGTAATTTCTAGCTCAAGTAATGATACGAACGTTTCACAGTCCATCCATAATGAGGCTGAAAGAAGCATTCAGAAGACGGGCGAGGGCGCTGAAGTAGATACTCCATCTGTTGACCAGTGCAGGACGACTCCATCTAACGGGAACCAGAAGTCGCAGAGCATGGCAGACCCGCCTGCAGGGCCAGGATCACGGGCTTCACCTGAGAGTCTGCCCGACGTCCTGAAGCGGTCCTTGCCTGGTGAGGTAGCGTTCTCTCCTACACCTCCACATCCTGACGCTTGGGCGGCCAGCTCGTCTACAGGGCCCACTGCAACCGTGGCAGACGTTGATGCTCGAACCTGCTCACTGCTACCTTCATCGCCTTTGACATCTGTTTGTAGTTTTGCGAACATATCTTCGTCTGTATGTAGTGTATCGACTACCTCATCATCTCCTGTTTGTAGTTTATCCGCCGCCTCATCATCATCGCAGTCTGTTTGTAGCCTTTCTAATGCCACCGATACGCTTTCTACGTCTATATCAACATCAGCCTCTGACTTGTCGGTGTCGCCTCCCCCTACGGTTACCCTTCCTCTCGCCTCCACGCCGACTGCCACTACCGCCGCGGTGGACGCCTCCTCCAGCCTCACCGCCGCCAGCCTCACCGCCACCAGCACTTCCCCGTCATCGGCCTCGACCACAATTACCTCAGCTTTACCGCTTGCCGGCACCAACACCTCTTGTGAGCCTGCCATCGTCATTGTCAGGGATATGAGCTCGATTGCCGCCAACATAAACCGGACCACGATCAAAGCCCCAGCGTCGTCGACCATCGGCGCCCTCTTCGCTGAGGTCGGCCAGAAGTTCGGGTACGAGCCGGACTCGTTTTCTCTCTTGCTGCAGAGCTCTACAACCACCGACCCTGTGAGTTCTTCTTGTCTCGAGGAAATTTCCTATTTCTTAACTTATGAAGACGTTTATTCCACAGGATTTTCGGGGAAGGTTTATGCATACGCACGCTCCTGAAAAACGTTTCTTGAGTCAGTTATCAATTTCTAGTTTGAAAGTATGTTCTACTCTTTAGTTCGAAGCATAGAGTGCCAAAATAAATTATTTTTGTATTTTGTAGAATGATCAAAGCGTACTTGATTCCTATGTTTGGTTATTTCTGATATCTTAAAAGTATTTGTAGAGGAAAAGTTAGATAGTCTGTAGAATCTTGTGAGTCTCATTAGTCGTGCAAAATGCACATTTTCTCAGTATTGATGAGTGTAAACATTTGACGTAACACAACGACGGCTAATCATGATTATGTGGCAGGCATAGGACCAATGGTTAGCAATTGAGCCGTGCACGATTTGGAAGGCAAGTCCTGCACTACCGCGCACGGCAGTTAGTTTATTCAGTGTCGCGCCGGGAGGGAGTGCGAAAGTGCCGCTGGCTTGGATTGTTCATCTTGTCGATTTATTTTTTACTAAATATATTTTATCTGAATGCTTAGTGTTCGGGGCAACTTTCTGCTCGCGAACTTGTAGTCTTCTATTTTACAAAAGATATTCTACTTTTTATTAAGTAGAGTTTTTCTGTGTGGCCGCCTGTCATAGGCTTGGATTTGGAAATGTTGCCTGCCACACAAGCTGTAGAGCCTGCTGATTTTTCTCATTCAGATACACGATGCGATTTTATTTCAGTTGCTCAAGTTCCATTGGGTGAGAGTACAGTTCCTCACATCGAGATCAGGATTATGATTATAGCGGAACATGCATAAAAAATGTGATGTACGAGGCTACGTTTCGGATCGTAACCAAGTCAAGCTAGTCAAGCACTCGTAGAAAATTTTCATTAGTTGATCACTTTTAGGAAGCTTTTGTGACGTAGGCGTCATAGCGCCTCATCGTATACAAATATAAGAGAGCTTTCGTGTAACCCGTACAGCAGTTCCATTTTCATGTGTTCTTCGCTGATTGCTCTTATCTTTGTTCATTTTCCTATCTTGAAATCCCGTGTGGGAACACACTTCTGTATAGATTCCACGTTCCCTACAGTCTATGCTAAATGGTCCTTCCTTTTTACTCTTACGATCGCGTTTGATGTTCTTAGGAAGTTTCGAACTAATGAACTGGTAATTATTGCTAATAATAATTTTGCTGTGCTGAAATATTTGAACAGAAGAGCGTAAACCTAGAATATATCTTCTTGGAGTATCTGTTACTGAGCATATTCCTCATTCTGAGAGGTTGAAGAGAGCGTCCGTAATATGTAGCGACTTGCGATGACTCGTGTGTTGGACACACAGCTGGAGCGCCTCAACCCGTGGCTCACGCTCGAGGAAGTGGGCTTCCAGCTCGACGGAGTGTCCAGAAACAGCCTCCTGCTCATGGACCTGAGGAGCGGCCAGCCCAAGAGGACGGATGCCTCTGGTGAGACGCCTCTCTCTTGGGCCGCTGTAGCGCTGCTCTTTGTGTGGGGGAACTCGGGCGAGTTCGGCTATTTCACTTTCAGGTTTAGGGGTTTAGTATTACAACCGGCTACCCTCAGGGGGGCATAAGGTAGGCAATGGGGTTGGGTTAGTCTATCCTATGCTATGGGGACTGGCGACCCCAGGGGAACACCGTTTGTTTACCTACCTCAGCTGTAGAAAAGGTCTCGAGAGTGCTGGTTTGTGTGCCTACTTTGTTTCTTTCGACTTTCACACCTTCTTCGACGTCTCTTATTTGTCTGTTCGTCCTCTTCCTTCTCCTTTTCCTTCATAACTTCTTGTCTCTATGCGCGGGGAATCCGGTGTGGGAACACACCTGTGCATAGATTCTACGTTTTCAAAAGCCCGGACCGAATGGTCGCTTCTTCTATTCGTTCTCTTTGGGTGCCATCACATGTGGATGAGTGCTTGGAGCGGTCCAATGCTCTGACCGGCTTACAAGGCGCTCTCCTTTTATTGAGCAGTTGTTAAGAACTTTTATCTGGGTAAATATTGCCTTGTTCAGTTGTTGGTCACAAATTATATCTATAATTCTGTTAAAGATACTGGAGTATATCTGCAACCAATTGTTAATATGAAGTATGGATAAAAAATAAGTTTATTTCATTCGAACAGTCATTCCCTCGCATGGCTGTGTTGCATTAATGTATGCGTGCATTGTTCTGCTACGCATTCGTGAACCCGGAAAAATTACAGAAATTTTCGTCGGAATGCAAATGGGAGCTTGGTGTTTCAAAACAGTGCAATATTCTATCATGAAATTTGATTTACTAGTGTCCTTCCTATGCTCATGGGTATTTTAATCACTCTGTTCGACTGCCAAGTTTATATTATTACGTGAATTTTAATGCTTCTACAACTTTTGGTTATCTTAAGGCATGTAAAATCCGAGTAATTGATAGTCATCGTAACTGGGCTTATTATTTAGTGTCCACTCTGAGATGTGTTGTTACTGTTTCATTATTCGTACTACTACGAATTTCATTGAGCTCTTATTTAGATTCATTGTTAACGCGCAGGGGCGTCGGCTCGCGACGATGACCTGGCCCTGGGAGCCTCAGCCTCGCCCTCCTCGTGCGGGGGCGAGGACAGCGGCATGTACAGCAGTTGCAGCACGGCCACCAAGGAGGACAGCAGCAGCAGCTACAGCGCGCGCTCCAAGCGGCTGCCGGTAGACAGCGACGCCACTCACGAGTACACGAGCTACAGCAGCACCACCAGCTCGCTCTCTTCCAAGCACGACACAGGGTACGTGGGGCTGGTCAACCAGGCCATGACCTGCTACCTCAACAGCCTCTTGCAAACGCTCTTCATGACCCCCGAGTTCCGGAACGCTCTCTACAGATGGGAGTTCAAAGGCTCTAAAGAAGAGGCCAGCAAGAGCATTCCATATCAATTGCAGAAACTGTTCCTGCTCCTGCAGACGGCGGACCGCAGTGCTATTGAGACTACGAGTCTCACCAGGAGCTTTGGGTGGGACAGCAGCGAGGCGTGGCAGCAGCATGACATCCAGGAGCTGTGTAGGGTCATGTTCGAGGCTTTAGAGCAGTCTTTCGCCAACACGGACCAAGCAAATCTCATTGACACGCTGTATCAGGGCAAAATGAAAGATTATGTCAAGTGCCTTGTTTGTGGTAATGAGAATGCTAGGATGGACTCCTTCCTAGACATTCCGCTGCCAATCCGACCCTTCGGGTCATCTACTGCATATCAATCTTTAGAAGAAGCTCTACGAGCATTCGTTGCCCCCGAGCTGCTGAGTGGCAACAATCAATACCAGTGCTCGAAGTGCAATGCCATGTGTGATGCCCACAAGGGTCTCAAGTTCACTAAATATCCCTATCTGCTCACGATACACCTCAAGAGGTTCGACTTCGATTACCAAACGTTTCACCGAATAAAACTCAATGATCGTGTAACTTTCCCCAACGTATTAGATTTAAGCGAGTTTTTGGACGGTCAAGACGAGAAAATGGTGGGGACGAAAGTAAGCAGCTCGAGTACGAAGAGCGACTCTGCTGTGAGTGCCTTAGACGACTGTGCTACTGACGATTCTGGCTCTGCGCTCGACACAGAGGACAATTCCGTGGACTTCACTCCGAGTCACAACTGCGATGATGACGAGGGTATTGAGCTGAGTGCCTCGGACACGGAGAGGAGCTCTCTGCCTGAGCGCGTCAAGACTGGGTCCGCTAGAGGCGGTGCTGCTAAAGCAGACCTCACTGGCCCTACTAAGCCTGCTGCTCAAGCTGCTGGTGAAGAGACGCGCCTCGACTCGGCTGCCAAGTGCGAGTCCGGCAATCATGATGTGTATACTAATTATCAGCTATTTTCTATCATGATTCATTCTGGTAGTGCCTCCGGTGGTCATTACTATGCCTATATTAGGGACTTTCTTTCCGGTGACTGGTTTTGTTTCAATGATCAGAGTGTGACTCGCATTGGTGATGAAGAAATCAAGAGAACATACGGAGGGGGTGGGCGGAGTGGCAGTGGCTACGGTGCCAGTGCCAACGCCTACATGCTCATGTACAGACAGTGTAACGAACAAAGAAACGTTTTGCCTTTTGCCAAAGATAGTTTCCCTTCACACATCCAAACGCTCTGTGAGAATTTGGTCGTTGAGGAAGAATTAGAAAAGGAAGCTCGAGAAAGAGAAAAATGTACATGCGTGATCAAACTTTTTTGTCAGCATCCTTCTGCTGTTCAGCATTCAGATCTCAAGCTGCGGGTGCACAAAGATGCAACGCTTGCAGAAGCTACGAAGAGCGCCCACGAGTTGCTGGATCTGCACAAGTCTGTCCCTCTCGAGCGTTGCCGGCTCGTCAAGTACGAGGAGTACCACGACTCCATCGAGAGCTCGTTTGAAGACCAGGACGACAAGCCGATAAGCGAGGTTTTAGGCGGTGTCAAGTCGTCTTACAAGTTCGACTTGCTCATGGAAGTTCGGGAGGAGCACCAGCAGTTCGAGTCGTACCAGCCGGGCGGCGTGAGCTTCAAGGTGTTCGTTGTGAGCCTCGCTGGCCAAGGCGAGGTGGAGGGACCGTTCATCACGCGGGGGCTGCTGTCCATGACCGTGGCCGACCTCAAGAAGACCATCGCCAGCTCCCTCAACCTCAACAGCGACACCATGAGAGTCGCGTCTGAGGGCTTCTACGAGGAGATGAAGTTCCTGTCGGACGATGCCGCCCTGCTGCGCTCAGAGGGCTTCTACAAGTCCAACAAGGTGAGGGCGGACTTCAACGTTCTCTCAAATGTTGGGTTATGGAAGGAATTTTTACAGTTCACCAATTGATATGTTCATTTATCATTCATTCCTGCATGCATTCACTGATTCATGAATGAATACTTGCAGCCATTGTGAATTCATTCATTCGTATGTACAAATTGTCAAAGTGCAATTTTATCTCGTGGAATGTATGTACTGATTTAACCCGTTGCAGTCCAAAAAGACCACATGATCCTGTCTCATCTGGATGATGCTAATGCTCCGTTAAAAGCTGAATGCAGCCTTATTGTTCATGTGCACAACGTTGCTGGATTTTTCATATTTCGTGATTGTTTGTGGCCTTGTGAGGAAAGCGAGGCAGTTATCATCTGACATTATCACCCATAGCCAGACTGCGCTCTCAAACCTGCTCTCGAGCAAACTGAGGAAATAAGGGATTTTGTTGGGCAGTGTTACGATGCTAGGGCAGGGTATGATGCCCCAGAAAAAGTGGTCTGCTAGACCTCACAAGACCTCTCGGCGTGTTGATGACGTTGTAAAGAAAGGCCTGAAGAAGAAGTGTGCTCACATTACAGCCCGTAAAATGAAAGAAAATAATAGTGGTGTACCACGTATCTAGGGCAAACGTTTGTCGGGCCCTGTAGAAAATGCCTCCCTTGATGACCGTTCACTCATATACTTGATGTACGTTTGAGGTCGGTCCGATATGTAAATTTGCTCCAATACTTCTTGCATTGCCTTGCAAGGAAGGCTACGCGCGTACCAGAATTTCGGTGAGACGCTTTTCCAGTGTGCAGGTGTACTCCAATGAGGGCGCTGGTGTGTGCGGTGTCGATTGGGGCTGTCGACTTAATTCTTGCCATATGACTCACCGCCAGCTTATTGTGGCTTTTCTAAACTGTTAAATGACTAGCGTATCAATGTGGTCTAATGAAATCAGTATAATATTTTTTGTTTCGTATGAAATGTTTGGCAACTGTAAAGCTATTATTTTTGGTTCATCTTGTACGAGCGACACCTTATGATAGTCGCCATTGCAGTACATTATCATTGCTGTGAGCATGCGTCTCCCTAGAATAATGATGTTTCCTATGAGGTAAATCCTTTTGTTATGACACTGATAAAATATAATGCCCCAGTTTCTCCTTCTCATAGTGTTATTTATATTATCTAAGATTACAATGTACATCGTCTAATTTATCAAAGACCCACTCCAAGGACGGAATATAACGTTGCGTGGAATTAGCGTTTGATTCTTTCTTGACAGTTGCAGGTGTGGTGTGAGCGCAACATATTGCTGCGTCGTTAACATTGGTATTTTGGTGTTCAGTTGTTCGTAGAGGCGTCTGGTGAGGAGAGCACCAACTTCTACGTGGGGTCCCAGATGGCGAACATCATTGAGCGCTACCACAACACCATCACCCTGTACTGCGCCCTGCCTGTGGTCACGCCAGGTCAGTGCTGTGCCCTGCCTGTGCCTCCTCTGGCTCCAGGTCAGTGCATCCAAGGTGACATAAGAATAGTGTACCCTGTTGCAGCCAGCCTAGTGTTAGTCTTGTCACGTCCATTGACACTTGAAATTCAACAAGTTCATGTAACCAGAAATGACATTTGCGTCTGTTGATGTATTCCCATGCGATTTTCGTTTTGTTGCGCAGCAATTTTAGAAGAGCTCAACATCCCGCCGTATGTGGAGGACCGCCCCACACCTGCCCTGGCAAACTCAAGTGTTCAGGTTTGTATGACTTTTTTTTGCGTGGCTACAATGTTTTTTAAGTGTTCTAAGGCTGGCTTTTGGTTCGTTTCTATTGCCTTTCATTTACTTGGATGAGTTCAACAGTTCGGTGTTTTCTTAATTTGAATGTGTGGGAGCGTCGTGTGTGTGTGTGTGTGTGTGTGGGACGTGCCGTGCGAGGAGGAGGAGGAGGAGGAGGAGGCCTGGCTAGGGTCAGAGGAGGTGCTCGGCTGCCGCGCCTCCAGTGACCGCGTCCTCAGCCCTCGACTGATGCTTTATTCGCTGAGTAAAATTCAGAAAGCTAGCGTCAACTGACGGCAATTCCTTTGATGTAGAGCATAAAGGAGACCGCGAGACTTGCACTTCTACCTCGAATAAATAAAAAGAAGGTTTAGTTGGTGCAAGCAAATGTACCTCATGTTATGTACCATTTCATTTGTTAACTTCATGACGTATAATATTCAGTCCAGAATAGTAAACAGATCAGGTCTAGTACATTATCTGCTACATTTATTCCATAATGCGTAAAACATTCGGTGTCTGTGTGTGATTGCGTGCGTTGTCGTCTACGGTATGTACAAATCGTACTATTTTTCTATTGCGAGGCATTTTCCCGCGTGCATGTTAAGAACGTCGGACGGACTTGTTTCCGAGTTTTGCGCTTGCAATTGGCGTCTCTACTCTAGCAAAATCAATGGAGTGTTTGCGAGACAGTTTAGTTCCGGGTTAGTAGAAGTAAATCTTTGCTGACAAAGGGGAGCTTCTTTTGAGCACCATCTAGCTCTTGTCCTGAGATATGGCACGGTTCAAGTGCGAGATCTGTTCAAGAGTGAGATCTGCCATGGTGGTGAGTGAGATCCTGTTGAGATACGATTTGTTTTAGTGCAATGGTGGAAAGAAAATTCTTCACTTCACAGGCAGTGTGTTTGTAAAGTTTGTAGTAGGTAATTGTACATTGTATTGCTTGAGTACTGTGACTGTATCCAGAGGTGTTTGGGTGGATTTTACGTGGCCCGAACGATCCACACATGTGTAAAATGCCCGTGTACGAGTATTAGCCATGTTTGTGTAAATAGTTTGTGTAAATTTTTCTTTGATTAATTTTTATTCTTGGTTCATTCGTATGACTTGTAGTTGATTAATTTTATTAATTTCCGTCATTTGAATTTGAATATTATGATTTACTTTCTTTATTTTCCTTGATTTCAGGCCGAAGAGCCTCGTTGTGAGTGTGAAGGGACCTGTGTTGTAAGCTCGCCTAACTCGTCCCTTGCTCTGCCTAGCCCGCTCTCTCGTGACCTGGTCACTGCCTCTGTTTCTGAGCCTACCCTCATTTCCGACTCGTTCTCTCGCTCTCCCCCTTCTTCTGCCGCCTCTACTTCCGCAAACCAAGACTCATTGCTGCCCGATGTTGTTCTTGCAAGTCTTCCAAATTCTGTACACACTTCCCCCGCACTCGCAGGGGATTCTGCAGACAGTACAAACCCCTGTGGGGCTCCTGTGCCCCTCGGGGCTCACGACTGGTCATTAGGTAGTACAAGAGACGAGGCTCTCACCACCCCTTCCACTGCGGCCCTCGCTTCACCACCTGCTCCGACCGTTTGTGATGGCGGTAAACCATCTCCTGACTCCTCTTCAGTGCCTGCTACAGCGTCGACTGTCGTCCATTCTGCCGCGTGTGGGGTCCACGCGGCAGAAATGACCGCGACATCTCGTGCGAATGGAGCGACCTCTGATGAAGGAGCTCCATCCAGTGCCGCTCCTGTGAGCCCTGCTGACGGCATCACAACAGCGACTGCCACAGGTCCTAGCGCTCCTGCCGCAGGTCCTAGCGCCCCTGCCACAGGTCCTAGCGCCCCTGCCACAGGTCCTAGCGCCCCTGCCACAGGTCCTAGCGCTCCTGCCGCAGGTCCTAGCGCCCCTGCCGCAGGTCCTAGCGCTCCTGCCACAGGTCCTAGCGCCCCTGCTGCAGTGACGAGCGCTTGCCAGCCAGCAGGGGCCGCAGCTCCCAGCAAGGCGGATCCAGTGGCCTCCACAACGCCGCCTCCTCCCTCGTGCTCCAGCACCAAAGGCAGCAGCCCGAGTTCAGGCCCCTCCTTCAACGGCACCTCACGGAAGCCTGTAGGCCACACCACCAGGATTCCTGTACCCAATGTAATCCTCTCCTTGTTTGTGTTGGCATCATTTGTGTTCACTCAGTTTTCTAATTCAAATTTTGGGTTCTTTCAATTTATCATGTCAGGTGTCACGACCTTATTTTGTGCGCCTGTCAATTATTTACTCTTCAGTTGGTGCTTGTTAAATTAGTTTCCCGTTTTTTGTTCTTCGCATTGTTATTCTTTTTTTGGCAAGGAGTTGAAGAACGCTACCTTTTTTGTTTTCTACTTTCGAAGAAATTTTATCCTAATGAAATTTTTATGTTGCATGAAAAAAAAGCTGTGCGTTTTGTGATATCGAGTTCTTTCCATTTTCATGCAGCCAATTCGGCTGAACTTGAGACAGCTTTTATGACTTTATACACGCAGTAGTTAGCCTAAAATCTTGTATTGGTTATGAGGTAGGTGTGTGAGGCACAGAGAAGTAATTTCTTAGATCCTTGCGTGGCCATTTGAACACGTCTGAGCGTGTTCAGAGGGGGGAGGGTGGGGGGGACTACACAGCACATGTTGCGGTGTTAATTCGCCCTTTCATGCGGTGAGCGGGACTCGGGAACTGATTACAATCCAGCTACGCTCTTCTTATGGCTAGGTCTTGATTGCCTCTCTCCATTTATCAAATGTTGTTGAACTTCAGGTGCTTTGCGTCCGTACATGTTATGAATGTTGTTCAAAAACTGTTTCGAAAGCACGAAATTCATTTGTTTTTTTCAAGCTTTAAATTGCTGTGCTTTATCGATTTACTGTTATTTTTCCTCCAGATTTTCACCCATTAAAAAGTAAAAAAAATACGATTTTCCATCGTTGTATAGCGTTTTTGTTCTCTGCATATCTCTTAAGTCCGGAAGAGAACATTATTATCCCAAGTTACTGCTTGTTACGCGGGTAAATATTAATGCTTTATGTTGGTATCTCTTGTATTTTGACCGGATGCTGTTCACTAGCCTGACTAACAATCTGATGTCCCAGTATTTTGGCCCTGATGTCCTCACAGCCCAGTATTTTGGCCCTGGTGTCCTCACAGCCCAGTATCTTGGCCCCCATGAGCATATTTCTCTTCCCCCAACTCGGTAACGGGTATTTTTTCTCGATTGGAGTTTTTATGTAGTTTTTATCGGCTTCAAATTGAACTAAGGTCAAGTTCATGTCTGAATTTAGTCTATCAAAGAGTCACGATATGATTCAATTGAGTCTGAGGCTAATGGGTGAAGATATCATAAGACCACACTACATTCACCGTGCAAATGACCGAACCCTGCGCACGTTTAGGCGACGTGCACTCCCTACGGCGATGCTCCCTCTGCCCCCCCTGCCGCCGACGTGTGCTCCACCACCAACCTGAGCGACGACGAGGACGCTGGGGACGTGTCGGGGGGGCCGTACTCTGCTCTGAGCAGCGACCAGAGCACCAGTGAAGACTCCTCCCTCACCAGCGACTCTGACAGGTGAGCGCCGCTGTGTTGGTGCGCTCAGCGAGAGGCGAGCTGTGTGGGCTGTGGGCGCCGCTCAGGGGCCCGCTCGTGTTGCACGCTAGGTCTGTTGTAAGACCTTGCGGTAGACTGCGCCCAGTAAGTGTTGTAGGTTGCTGAGTAAAATAACTCAATTAAGTTTCTAATTTGTACTTAGCGCCTCTTACGGACTGGTAGGAGTATTAAGGGCTGCTCTCGGCGCTGTGGTCGTTGTACGTCTAATTGAGTGGCGGTCTTGGAAGGCGAGCTATGGTCACGTGACTGGTCCGCTGCTGCGTAGGATGAAGTCCGACCAAATTAAAGAACAAATGTTAGAACTAAAAACCAAGTACCAAGGGAAGTTGGTGAAAGTTTGAAATCTACCTGTACGAAAAAGGCTGTTAAGTTTGCTGGGGGCAGCGTGACGGTGTTGGGCATGGTACGAGGGCAGGGCACGGCATTTCTTGTACCCTCAAATGAGTAAGTTAATGCACTCTGTACAAGAATGTGTTGGAAATGAATGTTGTACCAGTGTTGCGAAATTGACGGTCCTGTAATTGGCAGGATAATGCACCGTGATGTAAGAAGAGTTGTTCAGACGGAAGAGTTGTTGCATTGTCCAGACGGAAGAGTTGTTGCATTGTTTAGACGAACAAGGAATGTAGATTGTTGACTGGTCACTTCAGAGTCCAGACGTGAATTCCGTATAAAACTTGAAGACTCGAGAAGAAAATGCCATGATGAGAGATCCAGCGAATGTTAAAGATTTGTGCCTGAGAATACTAGAGGACTGGGCGAAGACTGGTGACGCATGTGGGGATTTGGTGAAATGCTGCGAGCGGAAACAAGGGTCGCAGGTTTGAATATTGAAGCTAACCTTTGGTGTGTTCTTTTGATTTCGTGTTGAATTAAAAAATTGATTACGTTCCTTAATTCTGAACACCCATAAATATTGAACTGTTTCATTACCTTTTATTGTATTATTTTTGGTAATCTAAAAATTAGCTACAAATTTCAGTAATGTTCATGTTTACATTTCATAAAACTTTCAGGAAAATTGAGCTCATATTTTTTCGAATTTCATTATTTTAGTATTTGTTCCTTAATTTTGGACGTCACCGTAGATTCAACAGCTGTTTTTGTTACAGTTTTATCAGTTTTTGTTCAGTGACTGGTTGACTCTCTTATTTTTTAGCATTAGTCGATAGGTCATTTAGGTGCGATTTTGTTCTAGTGAGGTTTTTTCTGTCGTCATTTCGATTTCGTGGATTTTGAGCGGGAGTTGATCTCCCCATTTGTGTTGGTGCTGCTCTCCCGAGGGCGGCCCAGGCAACCAAGTTTACAAGTTTAATATCTTGGTTCTTTGCCAAAGAATTTGTCTATTTTTTATTAAGGCTGTACTGCAAAGTTTTACTTAATTCTTGTGATGTTCGTGATTTTCTGTCCATTACATAGCTAGTGGATTAGAGCTTCTCTTTCCATACTTTGTATCTATGTTTAGGTTTTGCATTTTTTCAGTTTTAGAATTGATCGTTTGGGATGAAGAGAGTGCAGTATGTATAAAACCGATATCTCATAATGGACCTCTTCATGTCTGTGGACAAATCTAAGACGCACCACGAACACCCTCAGGACGTTGGTGGGTGACCCTCCAGATGACGACCGACTGTCCGAAGGGGGCAACTCGCTCGACTACCACAACGTGTCGTCCCCTGAGGAGAACAACGGGGCCGCTAAGGTGGTGAGGCGCTCGTGTTGCACGCTAAGGCGCTCGTGTTGCACGCTAAGATGGTGAGGCGCTCGTGTTGCACTCTAAGNTGAGGCGCTCGTGTTGCACGCTAAGGTGGTGAGGCGCTCGTGTTGCACGCTAGGGTGGTGAGGCGCTCGTGTTGCATTACCATTATGGCGCTTTATGCAGTATCCTGGATACTGTTCAGGTGTTTTTGTGGCCGCCTGCTTCGTCTCAGGAGAAAAGCGTGGGGGAAATAAAATGATCACGAGGTGAATTTTAAATGAGTGAGTTTAAGTAAGTGAATATATGTAAATAAATGTAGAAGAATTTATATAAATGAATAATTAAAATGAATACATAAATAGTGAAGTAAATGTATGAATAAGGACAAGTAACAGTGCCAGAATGGCGTAACTGATCAAATGAATCATTGACAACCTAGTGATGCATTTACCAACTGTCGGAATTTGGGATGTGTGCACTTTACAGAAAATTATGATCTTGACACCCTTTTTCGAATAAAAGGTTCCATCACATTAGTCGTTTTAAATATTGAGTATTATTCAATAATAGTTGTAGGAAACTTGTCATATTTGAAATCAGACCACATGTGATTATGATCCCAAGAAAGGCTCAGACGTTTAGAATCTAACATAATAATACCCGCTGTGTATTATTTCTAAATGTGTTGTTGAAGCTCAGGGACATCTCTTTATTCACAATTTATCGGTTATTTTTTTTTCAATTTTCCTTATTAGGGTCTTCAATGTAGAGCTGAGATTAAATTCTGAAAAAAAAAAATCCTACTTATTTTCATAAGTTTAGTGTCCGCTTCTGATGGTATAACATAAAGCAAAATTAACTTTTCAGTTATTACATAAAAAGCAATTCTGGAACACCCACTGCTATTCATATTCAGTCCGTTGGTAGCACGGATACAATTTATTCCCGGTCGAACGAGGATAATAGCACAAATTTGAGGAATTTTATGAATTTGTAAATTGGATACTGTATGGTAGTCGTGTCATTTACTTAGTGGTAGTCGTGTACATCTCCATTAGTTATTTCAATTAATGTGTCCATTAAAACCCGTCATTTTTAAGGAGCGTACGTACTAGTACTGAATAAAATTCGACTTTTCAGGAAGCGGGTGCGTGTGGGTGGTCAGCCAGCGGAGGGAGCTGCTGGTCGTCCGAGGAGGCGGCCACTCGAGGCTGGTGGAACGAGGAGGCCGCGCCTGTGAGGCGCTACTTCAAGGCGCAAGTCATGCCGGAGGAGGGGGAGAACAAAGGTGGGGGGGCTCCGTGGCGCACTGGGTAACGTCTTGACCTCACAGCTGGGAAGTTAGGGTCCCACTTCCGGTTCAGGCACTAATTTTGACGTAACCACGGAGTGCTTCCTTTGGAAAAGGAAGCTCAAACGTAATATTCCTGACGTCCCTAACTCATCAGTAGTTCTAAGGCATCGAAAACCCGACGGTAAATCGTGGTGGACATAATGATGATACTGGCTGGCGAGACTTCTGTTTCGGGCGCAAGGTGCCGTGTGCGGGTGTATTTAGCAGATCTATTCTAATGGAATGTTGGGACTCCTTTATTTTTTTCATTTGCCGTTGAGTTATTTTATTTATCTTGGTGAATAATTTCGGTGTTTTGATGGAAAAATCTGATTTAAAAGCTTTTTCAGTTACGTTTTCAGTACTGACTACAAATAAATTTAAAATCCAC
Source organism: Orchestia grillus (assembly GCA_014899125.1). Classification (NCBI taxonomy): domain Eukaryota; kingdom Metazoa; phylum Arthropoda; class Malacostraca; order Amphipoda; family Talitridae; genus Orchestia; species Orchestia grillus. The sequence goes on from VOMN01017429.1 coordinate 17,503, forward strand.
GGTAACTTCTACCACAAATTGGCCGCAGCGCATATGAGGTCGATATATTTAGATAGCGAGTTTACACGTGCAAGAAATCAGCCTCATTTGTATGTAGTGAGTGACATGGTGAGCGGGTTTCATACGTACGTGACTGCTCTAAGTTATTTCAGTCACATTTGGACTCTTCTCTAAAGGACGGAACAAATATGTCCCTTGGTTCTCAAAGGATCAACGCTTTTTTGCTTCACTAACACCTCATTCAAGGTTTTTTCATGACTTATTTTGTGTGCAGTCCTGCAGATCAGGGTAGACAAGAGGATGACTGTGGACCAGCTCAAGCTCGAGTTGCAGCCGTTCGTTGGTGTTGCGGTACAACATTTCAAACTTTACAAGAAATACATGTGAGTAATTTTAATAACTGTCCTGCGTTACGGAAAATTATTGAGCTCTTGATTAGTTTGAATCTCTAGCGATATCGGTGGTGGCTATTTGATAAGGGATTTCACGGGTTTTCTACACTACTCGCTGATAGCTTTGAGCTTGATTTTATTTTGAAAAAATATATATATATTTTGTGTGTTCAGTTAAATAACTTTGTATGATGAGTTAGGACTCCTCAGAGAGCATAAGATAGGCAATAGCAGCAAAAACACTCAAGGACACTTATGGAAATGATGTTATAAATGAAATGACCTGCAGAAGATGGTTTTCACGTTTCAAAAAGGATGATTTCAGCCTGAAAGACGAACCGAGAGCAGGATGCTCAAAAAAACTTTATTCTGAGCAATTGCAAGCTGCCATTGATGAAACTCTAACTTACACCGCTAGACAACTGAGCAAAACCTTTAATGTAAGCCATATGACCATATATCGGGAAAGGCTGGGAAATGGGTCCCACACGATTTGTCAGAAATCAACAGGC
>VOMN01017433.1:0-17064 GCA_014899125.1 Orchestia grillus
GAGAGGCAGGCAGCGTCGCTGGGGCTGTGGCGGTTGAGGTGTCAGCCCAACAAATGATGTTTACCAACAGATTCTTCTCGAAAACACGGCTGGCTGCGAAGTTCCCTCGGTCGATCTCCCAGCTTCAAAACACACTAACAACCCAACAAAACCAATATTCTTCCTGTCCTCGTTGAATGAAACGTTCATTCGACGTGAGGCCTAATTGGTGTGCCCCACAGGCCGTTCAGTTGTATAAGATCATCTTCCACTGGGTTTTCCTGTCATTTGGTGTGCCATTTTTAATCTATTTCTATAAGAATATTGTTCATCAAAAGCCTNTCAGTTGTATAATATCATCTTCCACTTGGTTTTCCTGTCAGTTGGTGTGCCATTTTTAATCTATTTCTATAAGAATATTGTTAGTGAATGCTCAAAAGCCTAAAATTTAGCAGTTCATGCAAAAAAAAATATATTCATGAGCAAATAAGCGTAAAAAAGGAATGATTTTTGAGCTTCTTGTAGACAAGCGGCGCTCGCAGCCACGCTGGTATCAAACCCGATCAATTATTGTGATCATCTTGAGAGTGGCTCGGCAGTAAGACCTTATCAAAAATACTTCAGGAATACATATAGTAAAATAAAAATGTATGGGAACTGAGCGCTGAAAGGACCAAATACAATGGAAATTCTCATCCATACAATTCACTTAGAACTCATGTCAGGCAGTCATGTTGCACTCAACTTGTTAACGCTCAAACTAGTGCTCTAAATTATACCTACTCATACTCTGTCCTGCTCCCACACTGTCCTGCTCCCACACTGTCCTGCTCCCCCACTGTCCTGCTCCCCCACTGTCCTGCTCTCCCACTGTCCAGCTCCCACACTGTCCACCTCCCATACTGTCCTGTACGCAGACTGTCCAGCTGAGTCACCTGCCGTGATGCCATGACTGTATCATGTTGTAACGCTGGTCATGGTTAGGATTTTTTCATTTGCATTCCCACGAGACTTTAGTTGTAGATTTACCTGTACTGTCAAGTTTCAAGTTAGTTGATATTTCTGCATGTACTGCAAGTGCCAAAAGAAGTCAAACTGAATTAAAGGGACCAAACTCCCTCTACATTATCCTGCTTTGATCTAAATGTATTCCATACAAGGACTAAAGCATAAATGGAGGAAATGAATGTACAAATGCATTTAGCAAACACAATGGCAATAGGGGACTGACATCGCATTACAGAACATAGAATTGTGTACTTTATGCTCCATGCATATCTACTTTCGAATATTTTCTGGTTCAGCCATGAGCAATATCTCACACCGCTGCCTCATGTGCACTCAGGAAAGGAATTTTATCGAAAATTCTTATGCAATTTATCGGGAAATTTTGTAAAGAAATAATGAGTTTAATTTCAAAGAGCGGTGATGCTACGCCGCGGCGAGGTGGAGCTGGGGGGAGCCAATAACTCTAGGGATGACAAACACGCGCGGCTTAGGGCCGTGTGTCAGTCCTTATTGCAGGCCTGCGCACCCAGCAGCGATGCATGGATGTTGTCGGCGGCACCACACGCGAAGAAAAGCAGAAAAATGCCTCGTCATAAGGTGGAAGAGCCTTGCGGCCCGTCGGGACGAATCATATTGGAACTTTAAGGGATAACCGCCGCTTGTTGGGAAGGTGAGAAAAAAGTCCCGGGAGGGTCGGCTAGAGCTCCCTGAGAACGGGAGCTCCGCATCTGGAGCAACAGCAAAATTTGTCATCTGAGGGTGAGATATGACTTCGAAACAACTGTGCTCATGTTCTGTACGGAGCTAAATTTTGTATTATATAATTTTTAAGTTTAGTAGTACCTTGAAGAAATGTAACTTTAATTCCTGAGCTTACGATATGTTATCAAATACTTCCATCCTGGAAATGTTCTCCTAGCTAGAGGGCTTGAGCGATATTATCAAACATTCCAGAAGTGTAACGCTAACTCCAGGACTTGAGCTACAGTATCAGGCACTCCCAATCTGGAAAAATGTGGCTAGGCACTTTTGATCTAATAAATTTTGACGAGTGGAACGGAACTCGTTGAAGGCTACATAGGTGAATTTACATCAACTTTGGCCAGTTAGTTTACACGCTTGAAGAATGAAAGGCAAAAGGTTTTCTTATGGAACAAGTTCGATGCCGCTATGTGTTACTTGAGGAGGAGAGAAAGAGTACAATGATGGACTCAAAACGAGCACAATTGAGTGATTCAAGAGAGCACCATAGAAAAAGTGCTCCACATAGTGATTCATATGAACAACGTAGAAAAAAAATTTCAAACGAATTTCTGGGATCCCGAATTATAGAAAGTATTCCACCAACAAGCTCAATGCTTCGTACGAGAAATACAATCAATCAGTTTTCATTTATCATCCATTTATTTCATGAATTTGTTATTATTCAACAAGCGAAACTAAGATGCCTAGTAATGGAATATAACTTTATATTCGAATTATTTTTTTACGACGCTGTAACAATGTTCATCTAAAAATGGTTTGAATTTTTATTTATTTTCTCTTGCCCTGGTCTGTGAGCTTATTCTCGTGTCGCAATACATGCTTCACGCTAGGCGAAATTCCCCAGTTAACAGCAAATTAAATCATTTTATGGTCGCCCAATGGACGCAGAATTATTTGCGACTCAAAATATTATACATTTCATCCGAAAATTAAAATGTTAATAGCCAAACCTCAAAACCTTAGAAAGCGAGCATGCGTTCTATTGAGCGCGCACGAAACCTACCAGTAATAAATCGATAATCTGGAAATCAAACCACATGCCGTATAAATACATAACTGTGACACCGGCGGCGTGACCACAGCACTGTTACGTCATGTGTCCACACATGCAGCGCTAATTTTACTAAAACCTCGACGGCACAAAATGTTTTGCGTACCCTGAGTTGTTCTCACGCCTCAAGTTCTCAGTAATGAGGCAACCGTAAAAGGAAGGTGAAGAGCCTGATTTTGTGAAAATGAACATTACTGCGCACGTCAGCTTTTCTGTGGCTAAATATGCTTGTGGGATATTTATGTTAAGTGAAACAAGTAAGCACTAGCTCCGTTCTTTAAATTCTTATCAAGGTGAAGGTATGTAGTAACTTCATACAATTCATCTAGCATTTTGTTTTTCAGTATTGCTAGAGTTAGAAAAGTGCATGTAGTGCTTGCAAATGAGAAGAAGACTGGGAACTCATTAGCCTTCATTTCATATTGGCATGTTAATGAGGATCAGGAGATTAACGCGTAGGCATTATTTACTGTTTTTTGGAATGAAATGATGAGTTCATGAAATAAAATCTAATCTAGATTATCGTAATTATTAAAATATAATAAACCTATCTAAAACAAAAACGTGATAAAAATATGAGCAAATATTTTGAAATAGTCGATCTCTAAAAGCGAAGTGACTTTCTACGACTATCAAACTAAGCAAAAATGTTGTATGCAGGTAAAGTCTGAACTACAGTGTTGTTAAAAGGGAGTTTAAAAAGTTTCTATTAAGTCAGACTCGGTGATGTAGGTAGCGAAGCTCAGTCCTTGGTGGTCGTTGAACTACGAAAAATTAACTAAAAAATAGTTGCATTAGCTTCCTGCAGCACAGAGTCCTGCTCCTAAAGAGGCCTGGCCTGGTCACCAGCGGCAGAGAAAATACTATTTTTAAAACCGTCTTTTCCCCGCATTCTGAGTTGGAGGCCATGGAAACGGTGGACCGTTTAAACAGCAACCAGAAGTCAGTTCCTGTCTGGCCCAGTTTGCATGTTACGTACAAATCATACTAAAGACGAGGATTTCTTCTCACTGCCTTCAAATCTTATAAGTATAATGTTACGTTACAGACATAGATCGAGAGCAACGGCTAGTTATGCGTAGCTCATTGCAAGCTAAACGCAGGAAATGCATTCCCTCTCGGCATGAACTAAAACAAGCGAAAATTACATCAACTGACGCATGACTTCTGAGATGAAGTGGGTTACTTTCTCCGCTTCTATCGTTAGCTTTAAAAACTGATTGTTGACCGTGACTGGTGAATACAGTAATTCAAAAACATTTTTCCTACTTAATATTACCTTTTAATTATGTTATCACCTATACATAATCATGCAGATCAACAAAGAGCTGTTTCGAGTGCAAGTTCTCTTCAATACGAGGAGTAAAAATAGTTATTTAATCTCTCGCTCGTACAAGAATGTTTTGATAATGTTTTCGAATTAAATGACAAGGCTCAGTTTGTGACTGACAATATCCATCAGCCTTAACTTTTGTTTCATTTATTTAACGGAAAGCTTTCCAGCTGGAAATAAAATGAAGGTGAGATTTGGTTCCTGAGCAGCTTTCCAAATGAGGGGCCGGGCCGGAAGGGACGTAGCCTCGCACGGCAGGCGGTGGACGGGACCGTGCCGGGTGCCGTGCTGGCCTGGCCGCTCTCCGCCGTAGCCGCTCACGCCTTCCTGCTGCGCCAGACTTTGACAAAAGGCAACTCTCTCTCAACTCTTGCGACTCCTCGATTGTGGTCTCGAGAGCTGTCCTGACAGATGCACTGCAATATTCCCGGTGACCGGTGAGTGTGCTTCGAGAGAACTACTGCGAAAAATATATGTAATGTAAAACTAACGTGGTCACTCAAAGCACATAGTTTGGATGTTGACCTTGTCTTGATGGTCTAGAAATTCATTTCACAGAGGTTCATTAATTTTTTCGTAGTTCTATTTGCTCTTTCTGATTACAGAATAACCTCAAGATATAATTTTCTCCTCAAATAACGCTTCGCAGCTTAGTAATTTAAGATGAGGTCTCCGAAGATTTTCTCGGCTCAAGTTACACCAAAGAATTTCTGCGAAGAAATAATCAGAGACATCAAAACAATATCTTTCTGGAGTGTCTCGAGGGTCGACGGGCGAGTTATTAATTGCACACTTGGATTTTGAGGTCCATTTCTTACGTGGTGTGCCGTAACAATGGCCTGCCGGAATGAAAGGTCGTAAAAATTGGTGCGGCCAGAGAGAAATGTGCAGTATTTAGGACGGAGTGGACAATGGTTCCTTCCTGACCGGCACTCACTTGGACGACCTCTCATCTGACCGCCGTGCCCGTCGTCGTGCCAGAGCGCCCCTTCCTGACAGAATACTTCCTCTGCCAGTAATTAAATACTCCAAAAGCATGTTTCATCATACTGAAATGCATCTACTCATTCTGAAAGCACAGCCCGTGCGTCTTTTCATTAGTTTCTGCATTTTATGTAAAGAAAACTATTAAGCATCGTAAGACTATAGACACGAATCCTGGGCAAAACCAAATGAAATTTCAGTACGACGTTTGTGTGTCATTTAAATTCTAAATTTTGATTTTGTGACTCAAGTTTATCGTTCATAATTATCTAATTATTAATTTCATTCCTAATTTAAGGGATAAATAAAAAATTACGACTGCATCGATCAATGTATTAAACTGCTCGTTAATTAAATATTCTAAAACCTACATCTATCCAAACCTAAAAAGTAGAGGAGATATGTGCAAGTTAAACGACGGTCGAAGTGAATTGAGTCGCCACCTCTGGCCGGTGACAGGGGAGCTGCAGTCCAGGGACGCAAGTCAGAACTAACTTAAGAACCAGTACAGGAAAGGCAATTGGTAGCAGCGTAGATAATGAATTCAGTCTTCGGTTGATAGAATGAAAACGTCCTCAATCAATACGATCGTTGATTTTACTTCATTCTTTGACACATTGCCTGCGATACCAAGCCACCGGGGGGTCGTCCTGCCCCTGGGAAAATGGCATCATCGCAGCCAACGTGTTAATGTCGGAAATAAGTGTATTGATTGTAAAAATTGTGTACATATATGTATAAAATACGTACATTAAATCTTCATTTATAATTCTGAAGGTAAATTATACATCAAGAACATTGAGATTCCTGAGTCTGACACGGGTGGAAGCAGATGTTCTCAAGTCTGACATGTGTGGAGGTGGTTGTCCTTTAGTTCAAGGAAAGGATGTTGGTTGATCAAAATTCGGCTAGCGAACATAAAATTCAGTAAACTTTAGGAGTAAAGTACAATTATTTTTAAAGCGTAGCCATTTAGTGAACATGCATTTAGACCTGACTGATCACTGAGCTTGCAGGCTTCCCAGACATGGCGCATCGCACAGCCTTCAGGTATCGCACGAGCCGCGCGTCTGTGACCCGGTCAGATGTACTACACAAGTCAGCGCGTTTGTGACCTGTAACTGCGATCCCCAAAATCCTGCTCTGTAAAACTGGGCTAAATTCACGCTTGTGTCGACCACGTCTCCACTGATTATGTATCAAGTTTTGTTATTCCATTTTTTCTCTAGCGTTTTAAAGAGATAGTTTGAATACAACCGGACCTCGCCCACAACTTTGAGAGTTACGCAACAAAAATATTTCAGCTGTGTTTTACAATTTCAGATGAAACAAACTTGTTCACAACGCGGGCATTATAATTTTTGCTACCTAATTAATAAACAAAATTAAATATCAGCCCAAACTATACAGAGTGGCCGTAATAAAATATATACACTGTTTTGATGGTTTATTACTCTTTTCTCAATGTAAGTGCAAAAATTTTACTGGTATAAATTTCTTTGATATTAAATTTCCCATTCAGTTCAGTTGTGAAATATTATTTTGATACCGATTTTAGTCGTTGCACAATAACGTTAACGAAAGACTACAAATTAATCAAAACAGTGCATACATTTTTCTGCATCGCCCATAATGAATCAGTAGATTTTATGGACTCTTGAACTGGACAAGGCGAGCATTCCCTCACAAAGCATCCCAACGCTGAAGAGTGAACTTAAGCCAAAATACAGGAGGCAGAACGAGTTGTACTGCAACGTACGATGTCTCAGACAGATAGCGTGATTTGTGTTGAGAAATCGGCTCTGTCAATACCACGATATATGGAGCAAAAAGTCGCGTGCACCTCCGTTGTCCGAGTGCTATTGGAGGGTCGTTCTTTCCTGCACGCCGGACACGACCGCTTTTTGGAGTGTCCGCGTTATCGGAGTGGGGGCAGGCGGTCGGAGGGTGACGCCTTATTTATCGAGCTTTGATAGCAAAATTCTCCCTTTTTACTTCTTTTCCAAAAAAATACGACTTGCGAAAAAATAAAATAGAAAGTGTTATCATTCTAAATATTTACCCTAAACATTCACTGGGTAGCTTTAGTTACAGGTTAAGCTTGTAATTTCCGTTATTATATACGAATGTATAACAGGCACAAATGAATTAAATTTCAAATTACAAATAGAATGAGAGCAGATCATTTTTCTTCGAATTAGTCAAGTTTAAATTACTAACTTAGAAATGAAATTTTGGTGTTTCAACTCAAACTGCTTGCCATTTTCAGGTAAAAATTTAAACGTTGTCCCTACAACTCATACAAGAGTTCACAGCATGCAGTATTCAATGACTTACAATCGAGATAATTTCTCATAAAAATTGCTAAAAATTTCTTTCATGGAACTGTTGGTTGACGATAAAAATCATAGATAATGATACGTTTTATCTTTACCAGAGGAAATCAAAAGTTCCACGAGATTATTCGTATTGCTGGTCTTGGTGCAGCACAGCGGGGCTCTCTCGAATACCTCGGATGCTGACGGCTTGAGTTCGAAGTTCAAAATGGAAATGCCTACAAAAGTGAAAAAAAAAGACGCGTGCAGCGAGTTCTAATGTTCTTCAACTTCAACTTGAACAGCTTTCTTGACGGGCGGACTTACCCGAACTTAGCTAGGCTTAAAATAAATGATCCATTCATTTTTGTACATGCAAAGTTTTGAAGAAAATAGCATCAATGTTTTTCTATCTATGAATGATGCAAAATGGGCGATATGATTTTTGAGATCAGCCCCATGATATATTGAAGAGGAAAACTGAAATTCCCTGCGGACTATATAGCTCTACGACAAGTACACCAACATTGTGCGGGCGCACTCCATCATCTTGAATTCGAAACTCTATCCTCACCCTTAGCAAGAGCCGACAATGAATTGAAGTTTGCTAGTATTTTAGAAGGAGTTACGTCATCTGTATGAAATAATGATAAATCCTTTATGTAGTATAAACTTGCAAGTAAATTTCCGCAGTGTTAAAAGTGCTGAAATTCTCGTGTCATTCCAGATCCCGATTTTTCCCCAGACAGCCGTCCACTCGGGGTAATTTGAAGCATTCCTCGTTTCTTCTTTGGGTTGTCACGTGGAAACGACTCGGAAATTATTCTCACAGGCCTCATATTCCTGGACGTACATATCGCACGTCGGGTGTGGCAGCTTAAAAATGGTGGCTGGAGAGTGAGTGACGATCTCGGAGGGCAGAGCAGGAGGGGGAGGGGGCTGAGGGTGATGAGAGACATGATGGGGAGGGTCTAGGCCTTGGTAAACGACTTCAGAGATGAATGGGAGGACTTTAGACTTGAGTACAGCCCCATGAATAAACGTGCGCTTCGGAGATAGACATACTGATGAACGCTCAGCAAGAGTTTCCCTACAGGATGAGGCGTGTCAACACAGCACGATTTGTACGCCTCTATCTTGTAGCGACGAAGACAATCGTTTTTGCTTCTATTTTGTTACGCTTCACCAAAGCAATAATTGCATTAGCTAAAATAGTTGTTTGATGGCTGGAAATTGGCTGCATTGACATTTTATAGATAAAACCCCGACTAGTAACCTTTTGTTTCGTTATTGTTAAAACTGAAACAGTTCTTCATTAGACAAACGTGTACCTGCTTCTTTTATGACAGTGACGATTACCGAATGATTTTATGCTATTCTAAAAGCTGCGAGTAACTTACAATATACGGTTTCATTTTCCCTCAGGTGCGTTGTGTAATATTGGAAGAGAAATTAGCATGTTCTTCAAGTTGGTCTCACAGAATTACGCAACCATAGTTCATTCCCTCGTTGGAAAAGAAATGCTTCATTTATTGTCCATTGACATGATAAACTAACCAAAACAATAAGTGATCAATACCCATAATATCGACATAAGCAAAGATGCACTTCAAGATTGGCGTTCAAGACTTGAATACGAGTAATTTCTCACGGCGTATGTGCAGTGACCCTCGAAGTAATACAAGGATGTCAGAGAATTAAGGCGGTAATCCATTCGACGCCAAATGACGAGAAATGTTAGATGGACGTTCGTTCCATTCATTTTGCGAAATGTGATCCTGAACAACGCTTTTCCTACGCAATGGACTCAGAAGAACCAATGAAGAGGCCATTTACCCTAAATGTGGGACATGAACGTTCGTTTCACGCGAACTTTCATCACTTGAATCACTGGAAAACGCTGATGAATAACACCGAGCTGGCACGACCTCGCACCGAGGAGTAATTGATTCTGAGCCAAGTTATCAATAATGGCTGGGATCACCTCACGTTTTAACGCAACGGCGCCAGCACAGCAGCAATTGGCGGTGCAAACGGCGCTAACGCGGTGCCGGGACGCGGTGTGGCAGCAGCGGCTGGGCACGACATGTGCGCCACAACGCACGGCGGGAGCTTCTTTGTCCGGTGAACTGTCACCTGCACGACTGCTCTCAAATTAATGGACAATGAAAACAGTGCAATGTTTCACAACTGGAATAAACATTTAGAAAGGTGAAAAGTGTAATTTTAATAATTTTTTAATTTGTTGGCTTTCATAGAAATTGTATTCCTAGTTACTATCGTCTTACTGAATACTAAAGGTATGGTCGACCAAAGTAATGCGAGTCCACAGAACGAAGCGTTCCTTCTGATAGTCCGCAATTTTTCTAGCTCTTTTATGGACTTTTTTATCGTAGACAAAATTTCCAGTAATTTCGAAAAGCTTTGAAATGCTCGTGTCAAAGAAATAAATTTTAGTATTCCCTTTGAATGATGTTAATCGTGCATCGTCTTCATCGACATACTCAAGGCATTTTGCTGAGTTTGTGTAATTTCGTTTACAACTTCTTTAGCGCTAAGTTTCCGGCCACAACTCTCAGTTGAGCAACTGTGAGCACAAAATTTCTCCCTAGGCTCAGGCCGGCAAAAACCGAGGGTTCTCCATCCTCCTCCTCCTCCCATGCCAACGATCTCAGTCGATCGCCTGCGCTGTCAGTGCAATTCCGGTAGGATGCTGCCAGCAGTGTTTATTAAGGTAAGAATTGGAATGTTTACCTCAGTGATTGAAGCGGTTCCTCGCTGCTTGTGTTTGCCTCTCTTTTGTTCTCTCGACTGTGAAATTCTTCGCTCAACGACCTTTCGCTCTCTGACACCCGCCGCTCCTGCTCCGTCTGGATCGAGAGTCATAAATTCTCGCGGATTTTTAGGAAGTAGGTATGATGTTTTTGGATAATAAATACGGTGAACAATTATTTATTGATTTATAAGAGTGTTTGTTCAAGGACTAGAAGCTCAATGGTTGGGACGGAACGATGTGAGCTGACGCGCATTCCTTAACTGTGGTTTGCGGTCGCAAAAACAATGAGAGGATATTTGTTTCTAATGAAAATCATCATCAAAGAACTAGATTCATTGAATCCTAGATGTGCTTTTTGTACTTGGGATGACTCCTTGCTTAAATTTGAGTGAAAAATATTACAAAGATATTATTTTAAATATGCTAGAGCAAAGCAAAAATTTGATCAAGCAGAACTAATAATTCCAACGTTGAAATTTGCTGCATTAGACATATACTAGGATCTTTTTGTTGTTGCAGACACAAATTCCTTGAAATATTTTCTACGCACGTAGTTATTCCCCACAAATATGGATGCAATATTCGTGCATGTAACTACATTCACCAGCCAGCTTCTAAGAGCACTTTGTCGGTGAAGAGCTTTCAAAATCTCGGGTCGAAAATAACTGAAAAATTTCGTTTAGATTTTATTTTTAGTTAGAGCACCCTTGATGTTGAAATATCGTAGCACTCGTTTAGAATTAAAGCAAACTGAGCGTGGAGACGCCACAAGTTGTGACGCAGGTCCCAGCATTTCCTTTAAAAAGAGAGCCTGTCCCGTTTGTGGACGCCCGAGTCACCATGACTAACAAGCGTAAAATGCTCATCCTAAAATCAATCGGTCATGTGTAGTCGTGCGACCAGTGTACGGTCAAAGCATAATTGTGTTGTCTCTCATTATATGTTTCCATACTCAGTGTTCGGAATGATTATTCTGGATTACCACACATCTGATGTCAAGAACACCATGTATACATTTCCTTTTAATAATTAACAATAATTAAATTATTCAACAGTGGGTCCTAACTTCGAAGGACAATAATGAGAATACTAGGGTTTTTACTGCAAAATTCAGAGCGTAGTATACTCTTTGTAATCTACTAACAGAAATACGAGTTATTTTAAATTTACTTCCTTGCTTGTTCCTTGCAAGAAATTTCGGCCAGGGCTTGGAAAATGTAGATCAGGAATTTCTCTTGACGTAAAAAGCTGACGACAATACCATTTGTGTACGAAAAAAAGGGATGGTCTGCGATGATAGCCAGCAGAGTTCCTCTAGCTACTCATTGGAGACCAACAGGTACATAACTAAGGAGGAACCTGGATTAAATTGATTTAGTTTTTAGGTCGATGACTCGAAAAATCAGCATGAAGGCATAGCCGTTTGATGTGTTTCAAAACATATTCAAATTGGATATTTTTGAGCCTCAAGAAATCTTTTCTTTACGACATATTGAAGCAATGAAATATTTTTGAGTGAATAAGTTATGCGAAGTAACACATTTTGTTTCATTGAGAATAAAAATTAATATCAGCGTTATGCTTTAAATGCACGAGCTTAATTTGAAATTATATTCATATATTAAAATTTCAGCTCTCACTTTAGTTCAAACGAGACCTGCGGCGTCAGACCCCGGATTTCGTCTGTAGTGCACTAAAAAACAGAAATACTGTGCGAAGGAAGATAGGATTATCGCACCGAAATGAGAGGCTCTTTTGACTTGTTTTATGTATATTTTGTGTCAATCTCAATTTCTAACATGCTGCGAATCTATTTCTTAAATCATCGCTGTGACTGAAGCTAAGGGTGGGTTTGTCAACTCCGTAGTTCTCCAATCGGCTCAGAAAACATTTTCTTTTCCTCTAGCATTTAACGCTTGAAATATTGGAATAGTTGCTGCCTTGAGTGAAAAGTTCGAGTTTATCGTTGTATTCGATTAATTAAAAAGAAAGTTCAATTCCGTTGCTAGATCGCATGAAGAGTGAAGTAGAACACAGGCGTCATTGGGGGCTGGCAGCGAGGGGCGCCAACGCGTCGCCGCGAGTTGGGAGGTGTGGAGCTCCTGTGTGAGCCATTGGACGCGGTCTCAGAGCCTTCAGGCGCAGCCTAGGCACACGTCCCAGGCGCTTGTGTGCCGCAATGAGCACACCAAGTACGTCCCGCAGTCAGACACACCAAACATGTACCACAACGAGATACACCAGTCATTTGCTGCCATGAGACACACCAGGTACACACTACTATGAGACACGCCAGGTACATATCACAGTGAGACACACCAGGCACATACTGCTATGAGACACTCGAGGCGCATATCACAATGAGACACACCAGGCACACACTGAGACACACCAGGCACATACTGTTATGACACACTCCAAGCGCATACCACAGTGAGACACACCAGACACATACTATGAGACACACCAGGCACATAATGAGACACACCAGGCGCATACTATGAGACACACCAGACACATACTATGAGACACACCAGGCACATACTATGAGACACACTGGGTGCTCACCGCATTGTGCTGCACCAGGTACACACCGTAATGAAAGGCGTCAACTACAGTGAGAGCCGGTGGAGCTGCACCTGTGGAAATTATATTAAAAATTTATTTACTACAAGTGAAAAAAGAGATATTACGAGTAACTGGACTCATCATCAATGATACAAGTAAAACATTACAGACAGCGATTGTCTTGCAAATATTCGTATACATAATTCACATAAATAAAATTGAAATAATGTAAATCATCAGGCAAACAGTTTCAGTAAAAATGCACTATCAGTATCGTTGTTGGGATCATTTGTAGATCATCTTTGAATTCGAATAACTTCCATGTTTTAAATTGAACCTCTGATGTCTACAGTTCGTGCCCTTTAGGATCATTATGCATATTTCCACGAAGCCCCAAACTTAGCTTCGTTAATAGCGCACCTTTCTTAGAATTGATTGCTCCGTGATTCATTTTTCCAATTTTATTTTTATGCTTTGTTGTTTATGTGTGTTCTGTATTTGAGTATTTTCAATAAATTTATAGTCAATCATGTATTTTTGATTAAGGAACATTATAATACTGATGATGAGTCTAGTGATTCTAAACGTCTTCCTTTTACGTGCAGTAAAATAAATATTTATATGACTTATCTTCACCCTTCTTTTTGGCTCGAAACTCCCTGCTTCTCGCAACCTAAACTTGCTTGGACAATAACATCAATGGATGCATTACAACGGTCGGTAACTACTATTATGCTCAGAATTCTTTGCTTCAGAGTTAACAGAGATGCATAACTGATTCATGGCCGCAAGGGCTCGCATGTTAGAGAAGATATTTTATTCAGTCTTCGTAACTATTTCGCGAGAAGAATCAATTAGTTCTGCGGGTATCTACATGACCGAGAATCTGATCACCCTGATACAATTTTCCCACGTGGTTGTTGAGCTATCAGAGCCATGGATGTCATTTTGCTAGGCCTCATATCGGAGGCACGATCTCCCGAGATGACCAGGAGCTCTGCGGAGTCGTCGAGTTTATCGTTTGGTTGACAACTGAGAGCAGAAAATAAGCCTTGGCAACTTACAGAATGAAGACCGTCTGCAACGACAGCCTGAACGACAATCTGGCCACCTCGAAAAACTTAGGTCTTACTGCAAATATGAATTCTTCTGATGAAGAAACACATTTCCAGGCAATAATGCATAGGTAGCTCATGATTGTCCACGAGTTTGTAAGTTAACTCGTAATTATGTTACGAGTATATTCAGCAATCGCAGTCTGGAAGTAGTAGACGTTGAAGGTTAATTTTTAATACTTCAACTACGAGTAAATATATCTTTTTATTTCCTCACCACGGCAGTGAAAGGGCGGGAAAACCGACAAAAAATGTAAAATCCGTTGCTTTGAATCATAAACATTTTACACCATATAATTCCTATTTTGAGACATGGGACATTTCTAATTACCGCTTCTCAAACTTGACATAAAAATCTAGAACTCTGGGAATCGAGAGTAGAAAATGGGAGCAGAGCGACAGTCGAGCTATGAGCCTGTCTCACTTGCTCAGCAGAGCGACAGTCGAGCTATGAGCCAGTCTCACTTGCTCAGCAGTGCGACAGTCGAGCTATGAGCCAGTCTCACTTGCTCAGCAGTGCGACAGTCTTCACCTGGTGGCAGCGCTGTGGTGATGATGGCAGAGGGTGCTGTGTGGACGTCCTTTGGGGCATTGCTTTGCCGTTATTTTACATTTGGTAAATATCCAGAAAACTATCATCTACTCCTGCGTATAGAG
Source organism: Orchestia grillus (assembly GCA_014899125.1). Lineage (NCBI taxonomy): Eukaryota > Metazoa > Arthropoda > Malacostraca > Amphipoda > Talitridae > Orchestia > Orchestia grillus. The sequence goes on from VOMN01017433.1 coordinate 14,552, forward strand.
CAAGACATCAATTGTACGTAAATCAAAGAGTGATGCTTATTGAATTTAGTATCCACTTTGCATTAGGACATATTTTTCTGCTATTTAAAATGAGCTTCACCCAGTCACCTGTTCGAAACAGTGAGAAGATTACAAACGATAAAAGCAGCAGACTCCAGAACAACACCTGATAATTGAAGATATAGGTAATTTTGAGCCTATTTTTAGTGAAGTTTTCGGATGACAAGTGAGAGCTGAAGATAAAAGTTGTTCAACAGATAATTTGCATAAAGCGGACGACCTATAAGAATTGCAATTGCCAGGCGGTGCCTCAATGCTGAGTGCGAAGAGGCCGTCGTTGTGATGGGTACAGCGGAGCGGACGCTGCCGCGGTGGCGACTTATTGTTGGCCTCAGAGATCTCAAGTCGAGGGTCCCCAGCAGGCAGTGTCTTGCATTTAATGTTCAGTCTCTCACGTTGGTCAAATGAGAATTAAAACCAATACTTCATTCCTTTTGTTTAAGTCCTCACCTAAGTCAAATTTGCATCAAAACATCTCCCTACATAAAACTCCTTTCGATTGCTGTAATAAATTCCATGACACTCTCATAGTTCTGTGTATGACATGTACCGTCTTTCTCAATTTCGCACTAAATCATATCAAGAAAAATAACGCTCAAGAAAATGATTCTCATGAAAAATGATGATCAATGACTGCTAGATTGCATCTTTAATTATATATTTCGATTGAAAAACATCTACCTCAGAAAACTACCATTTATGTCAAAACGGTGCTCGAAGTGCTAATATGGTCGGATTTGTCTTGAGAACATTTTTCAATAAGAAGTTGCGAAGAATTCAGGAGCTCACATTCAGGTTTCAGGGCAAAGCCAACATTTTTGAATGAACTATCTAGAGTTTAAGCTTTGGCATAAATAACTTATATCTATCTTATAATGTTTATTTGCTGATATACACATATGAAAGAAACTCTACATCGCATTCCTCCGACAATAAAAAAACAAAAATGTTCGAAAAACTTTCATTTTAGATGAGAAACTCCTGCCTGAATTTTGCAGAGGGGGCCTGCGAGTTGTGAGCAAAGGCCTCGAATAAAAAGAAGACCAGTGGGAGCACGAAGCCGCGTATGCAAATCCGGTCGAGGTTCCGGCCGCCTTAGGCTTGCTTCCTAAATACAAGTTGGGGTCGTCAAACACTGGACGCTTCAGTCAACACACAATTTGCAGCGCATAAATCCTGCCCCGTGGCCCGGCTTCTGTTTTCACCTCGAAAACAATTTAATTCAGCAAAAGGTTGTCTTTGTATTGCACCAATATTGTGCCTAGGCCCCTCAGCCAAAACCAGTGTTGGTAGAAGCGGTCATTCCTGCACCTGCCGCAGTGTGTGGAGGCGACCACCACAGAAGGCGTCCAGGGGGCGTGGGTGGCAAGCATCTCTGCCGCCCCGGGCAGGGAGGCGCGGGCATGGCGAGGTGTATTTTCGGCATTCATGTTATTTTGGGCGCTTATTTTATTTCAGGCTCTCATGGAACTTCGGCTGCTCGTATAATTTAGCTTCTCATTTAATTTTGTGGCCTCATGCTATTATTTGGGTTCACGATATTTCGGGCTCTCATGTAATGTTGGCACATCTACGCTCGCAATGCATTTATGATAAAATTTTTATCTTTTTATAGATCAGCTTGCAAGAGATGCACAATTAAGAAGCCTCATCGCTTCCCACCTACAGTTTTGTGGAACGCGTTAACCCTGCAATACAGGACCCTCTCACACCCTCATTTGTGAACTCTAGGACGGATTTTTAAGCAAAAAATGCAAAAAGGAGACGAACACAAGATGTCTCGCTTATTAAAGTCTGTTCCAAGTAGTTCATTACAATGGAATATGAAATCTATATTATTGTACGGACTGTACATGCCAGATTGTCAGCTTCTCCTGCGTTTTGATTAATAATTTTGTTGCATCAGAATGATTATATCAATTTATCATTCTTTGTAGTTAAGAAAAATTATTTTTATCTATTTGGACCTGATACGAGAACAGCATCGCTTTCATTTTAAGGCAGAAATCCCGCTTAAGAAGATTCCATGGTAACTTTTCTCGTGCAGATTGTCTCTAGCACAAAACCCCCTACCCAGATTCGAGAAAATTTTCTGTTGTAACCTCCAATTCAAATAAATAAACACGAGTGTCTTTCTGAATAAAAATTCACATTCACGCATAGTTGTTTTGAAACATTAATGTGTAGAACATAACCGATAAATTGTTATTCATAGAAATCCCAAATTCTTTTCGATGACTCGAAGAATATACAAATACTATTTATTTCGAATATGTATATAGATGAAATTACATGTATTCAAGTTTTGATGAAAATCAGATATTCGAATTATCCCCCATCTGCTTTCATTATGACACATAAGCTCATATAGCTTATAGAACACAAGTCTAACCACTAGCATCACCCCGAGACTCCCAACAAGAAGAGATCGCTGTATTAGGGTACATCTCAGT
>VOMN01017436.1:0-13975 GCA_014899125.1 Orchestia grillus
TTCAAAGTAGCGCTGCCCAGCTCTGAATATATCTACATAGATACAAAAAAGATTTAGGATTCCAGGTGAACTCATTATAGCCAAGGTTGGTCAGGTGTAAAAGTACTCATAAAAATGTACCTAGAAATTAAAAGTATTGTGTTATCTGGAAAGTTTGTGACAATTTTTTCAAGAAATATGCAAATAAATGTAAGCAATTACCATTTTAATAAGGAATTACATTTTTAATCAATCAAATATAGGCCATTTTGTTGCACCATACATCTCCATCTTTCCCTTAACTTGAAAATACCCTCTTCCCAGAGTTATGGTGGTTTCATGGCAAAGAATTCATCAAAGTATTTTTTTAAGCCATTCAAGGAATTGAAATTTTTAACTTAGGACTATTCTGCAAAGACCTGAAAATGAGTAGAAATCTGAGAGCGCAATATCCGGTGAATACGGAGGGTGGAGTAACACATCCCAGCAAAGCTGAAGCACTTTTTGTCTGGTTTCCAAAGAAATGTGTAGTCTTTTGCATTATCCTAATGGAAAACAACACTTTTCCTGTTGGCCAATTCTGGACATTTTTCTTGAATTGCTGTTCTTAACTTGTCCAGTTGTATTTCTCAGAATTGTCTGGTCACTTGGGAGAAGCTCATAATGCAAAATTTCTTTCCAATCCCTCCAGACACAAAGCAAAACTTTCCGAAAGTGAAGAACCACTCTTGGGATGGCTTTGAAAGGCTCATGTTGCTTACTCCAGGATCGTTTTCTCTAAACATTTCGGTAAACAATCTATTTCTCATCTTCAGTCACAGTTTGCTTTAAAAAAAGGCATATTTTCATTCCATTTATAAAGATATCACAGATGGAAATGCGATAAAAAAGTTTTCCTCTCCCAAGTCATGTGCCACCCAAACATTGTAACAATTTGTGAACCCAAACTTTACCAGGTGCTCATGAATGGCGGATTTTGATAGGTTGGAGCTTTCTGCCAATTTTTGTGTAATGTGGGTTATTCTTAATTAATGACTTGATTTGGTCATAATCTGTAGAGGATGGTCTGCCTGATCACTCTTTATCAATAAGGCTACCATCTCCAGCTGGAAACTTTGCAAACCACTTCTATATGGATCTTTTGGATAAGGAATCACCATTGTAAATTGTACATATTTTCTTAGTTATTGGAGGCATTTTTTCCTTTATGAAAATCAAAAGCAGCAAGTGGGGAGAACGAATTTTTTATTATCCAATTAAAGAGTTACGGAATTAACACAGGTAATAGGATCTCCAACCTTTTTTCATGAAAAGATGGTTCAAACTATGCTCAAAATGGAGGCATAGTCAAATCCTATTTCATGTTCTAAAATGGATCACAAGATGAAGCACTAAATGTGGCCATAAACTTTCTGAACAACCTAATATGCAAGAAATAATGTAATATGAGCATTGCAATATTTTGTGCTAGAAGCTCACTGACTTTGAGTGACCAACTTATAATCAATGCTAAGCAGTAATGCACCAGAGAAAAACATATATTTCTAAGATTAGAGATGAAAAATCTTGCAAACTTCGTAATAAGAAGACTTGAAAACTGATCCAGGTCTATGTTCTACATGAGCATACAGTCTTTTGCACCTGTGGCTTATGCATTTCACTATATCATTGCACAATTTTATCGAAAAACATCTGCAGTTTGTTTCCATCAACTCTTATTTGCTTTTTTCTTTTTTGTTCAGTATGAGTTTTTTTAAGTATGTCATTTCAGTTCTTTGGACTTTCTTTTGGATTCCAGTTGTTCATTTACTTACCCAATAGTTCACAAAGGTTAAAAGATGCTTTTATTACTTCCAGCAACCTTAACTAAATTGACACTACATTGCCTTCAACATATGAACTCAAGCTCTTCAATGAAAGGTGAGAGAAAGGAGTTATTTGTACATGTCAATTGTGAAATTTTGTAAAATCTTAGCAATGTAGCTGGTGTAGATGTAGTTAGTTCTTGTGCATGTTTCATAAGAGGAATCAGAGTTGGGACGAGTTATCCAGTATGCCTCCATGGTTTAGTACTACCTTGACCTTGCATTTTTACAAATGAAAGTTTTTTTTTAGGCCAAGATGTTCCTTACCTTGGCCTTGTATATCCTTGTCAAGTTGTTGGTCCTATTATATATATATTTTCCTGTTGTTTTTTAACTTATCACTGCCAAGCCATTTTCAATAAAATGCACCCTTGGGCCCGAAAATATTTGTTATTAGCTGTAAAATGATTTAAATAACAAATAATATTGTTTAAAACCAATTTTAGTCGTATATTCTTGTTTGATCTATTGAAAATGGAGGTCTAAGTTAGAAACTACCCAAGTCCATTTCACTGTACACTGGTGTTATGTATTTATTCTAAATGAAAATGTAACCACCATGCTGAGCTGCTCGGGATACCTAAAATAATGTTTTTTGCAAGTGTTTTGTGTTGCCCCAAAATCTGGGGCTAATGCTGATGGTAGATATATAGAGTATTTCACAATAAAGTGTTGGTATTTTCAATTATTTACTACTAAATAAGTATTGATTACAGATACTTGAACTTAGTCTCATTCTAAAGCATAAAATGTCTACTCTAATGAATAAAATGATTTTTTCAGTCATACTAGTTTAGGATGATATACCAAAAGTAAGATTGGGTGTTTTGCCCATTGCATGAGTGGGTTTTCAACAGCATAATCACTAACCTCATTTGCTTGATTAGAGCTGAATATCAAAACATGAAAAAATAAAGAATAGGTATTTTTAAAATGGAGACACTTATTTTCAGTGATGCAATTTTCAATTCCAGTCTACCTATGAATTCATCTATTCTAATCAGTGGCTACCGTTGCTTGCCAAGCACTTATGGCATTGGTTTCTAATTACTCACGTTGATTTTTGAATCATTTTTCGACTGTTTTTTTGCTCATTGACGTTGGGGATGATGCACTCTCGTCAATCTTGCAAGTCAATTAGAGGTGTTTTATAAACTTAATTTTTCTTATAATCATAGAGAGAGAAATTGCATGGGGTCAGGTCAGGACTATGTGGTGGCCATTCTACCGTAACCCTGACTCCAATTTTACATTCTCCAACTCAAATTACTAATGCAATTAATAAATTATTTGTGGGCAATTTTGTTTTTAAATTTATTTTCAAGCATTTAACAACTAATACCTCAAAAGTCAATTTTATTTTGCAAAGTTTCATGGAAGCAAAAGTGTTTAGTTTACCACTTGCTAGTAAGTGTGGAATTTTGTATCTCATTCTCACTAACTTCCTGTACTGGGTGGGCCACAAAAAAGTTTCATTTTTCTCCAATACTTGTAACTCCGTAATTAATGGCGTAAAAACTTCTTTATGGCATCATTTTCACTGTCATTCAATGTTCTCTCATCAGTTTAAACCATCCTGCATTTATAGGAATTGGGTACAAGCAGATGAATGATAAGCAAGTCATTTTTGTCATTGTGCAAGGGCAATTCTTAAGACACATTGTGTTTTTAATTAGTAAAAGTAGTAAATGTGTAATATAATAAAATGAAATTAAAGATAATAGATTTTTTACCACAGTAGGTTTGTTCACACATCTCCCTTGAAAATGATTTTGAAATAGTACGATGACTCATGTGACATTCTTAATATTATTGAAAGTTGTGCTCTTCTTTTCTCAAATGCATTGTACAGGGTTAATGGTGAAGAATTCAGTTTCTGCATTCTTTAAGTGAAGTTGAAATAAGAAAGTTCAGAAATAGGCATGATGTAGTCATGATACAGTAGCATTGCGATTTTAAAAAATTGGTTAACTGTTCTTTTTAGTGCATTTAGAAGTGCCCTTGATAAATGGCAGAAAAAATGACTTTCACTTACCGTTCACCTGTTTGTGAAATATTCCTATAAATGCAGAACAATGGTTTAAACACAAAAGTTCATTGAATGGCATTAAGAATGAGACTACATAGAAGTTTCTACACCCATTAGTATTTGAAAAAAAAAACTTTTTGTGGCCCACCCTGTATAGGGATTGAATATATATTTTTTTCTTATAGCTACCTACTTGGTAGGATGTTCTTGTGGGCAATTCATATCATAAGCATTGTTTTTGCACGTGAGGCTGAGTTGTGTCTAAATTAACTTGATTCGTGTGAAGTATTCAGTTTAAATAAAATTAATTTTTGGACCTTGAATTGGAAGTACTGTTTTTAATATTTTGCTAGAGTCTAATAAATGTTATTTTTCACCTTTTGAAGTAATGTGGGTAGTCTTGAAATGACGGTTGTTAAGTACAACTGCAAATAATAGGTTTTAATGTAAACTGAATAAACAGGTGAAGAGAATGGCACAGCTCCTGAAGGCTCAAATACGATTTACATCAAGGGTGAAATTCCAAAGAATCTACAAGATGACATCTCCGTCAAGGAAGAAGCCTTCAGTTACCTTCAAGAGCACCAGGTGACTTAAAAAATTATTTGGTCGATTCCCTGTCATTAAAGTGGCTACTTCATTGTTCACATTTTTTCAATTTTGGAAAATATTGAACTTTTCATTTTATTCAATTTTATATTTTGCCATTGGAGCCACGTTTGCTGAGTTTACACATTTATCAGCTGAAGAGGAAGCGCACGTAAATTTGAGCGAGTTGACTTCTCGGTCATGTTTTCACCTGAGTGATGTCGAGTTCCTTTTTTAACGTAAAACTGAGCCCAAATAACGGTGAGGCCGATAAGCATTCTCGGGTACGTGTATACGATTTTTTAATAATGGATTTTGTGTAGATTTTTGGGTTCCTGACTTGTCATTCACTAATCAAGAAATGAGGGGTAGATATGACGGAGGATGAACGATTATGCAACTGAATCGTCCCATTTTGGTAATTCGTCTTGGTATTCTGGGATGCACAGCCAGTTGTGATTTTAAAAGTTCTGAAGCATAATTTCACGTTCATTCTGTTTTACGCTCTGGAAAACAATGCTTTTACCAGTAGCGAGCATTGGAACTAATGCACATGCGTGGAAGGAAATTTTTTCCAAGACAACGTATCAATTACTACTTCAAAGCGATGATTTAACAACTGAACAAAAAGCTAACCTAAGTCTAGTATTACAAATGAGAATATACAATATATTGATCCCATCAATGTCGCTGTATTTTAGTTAGTAACGCGTGCTCCGTAAGAAAACACGTTTCTTAGCTCGAACATTATTGGCGCACGTTTCCAAGTATAGTTGAGAGTAAAGGAATGCGTCAAATGTCATTCATTTTTATTTGGTAGGAATAACACTTTAAAAGTGAAGGAAGTGGATAAGAGTGATTGAAAAAAGATTTGCTGATAAATAGGGCAGTTTATTACGGAGCATCGAGTTGGACAAAACTTGAGTATATGGGGGAAAAAATGTCGCTTTTAATGAATAAATGAGGTTGATGCGAGGACAAAAAATGTGTGTTATTTCTATCCCTCAATCTTATTGTATCTGCTGTAAATGGAATGATCATAGATGGAGAGACTAGATACATTCCCATCAGAATCTGGAAATGATCTTTATGTTCACTGTGTTTACGCCGTAGGCCGAATTGCTCATAGAATAATATACTCGTAAATTATGAAATTTTAGTGCTTCTTCAATAAGTGTCTCCAATAGCCTCATCTGCGTTTAGTCTTTGCGGAGCCTCCTTTGTTCTTTGGGAAAGACTAATATTGCCAGAGTGATGATGAACCACCAATTAGTGGCTAGGATAAACCAATATGAGGTAGCGAAATTTTTGTCGTCTTTTTCTTTTTACCTCACGTGGCATTAAAGCTTTTCTGTTTTCAGACATGTCCGGCTAGTGTTCCCGCGCTACGCGTATTCAAGAGAGAATTAGAGGAGGCTTCTACTGACACAACCTCAGTTTATAGAACAGACTCCTGTCGTCGGAGGAAAAAGGCTTTCTTTGCTGATCCTGACCTTTCTAGCTTAGAATACGATTTACGCTCTTCTGCACGTCCGGGGCCATCAGTTATTCGCTTTTCAAGTCGTTCTAAAAAACGAGTGAAAGTTGAGAGTAACGCCGATGATGTAGTCAACTGTGAATTTTGTGATTTTGCTTGTACGCGAGCGTCCGTCTTGAAACGTCACCGAGTGCTGGAACATGGAGTCAAGAAACGAACGTGTTGCGAGTTTTGCGGGTACTCGTGCGCCCGACCCTATGAGATGAAAAGGCATATGTATGCTAAGCATGGGATAGGTATTCCTCACAAATGTGAACTTTGTGACTATACATGTGCGGCGAAGGGGCAGTTGAAATTCCATTTAATTGCTAAGCACAGCATCGGAGAGCCGTTCCGATGTGAGCTATGCGGCGTCGCATGTACACGAAGTCGCGAATTTAAGCATCACCAAACGACTCAGCATGGCTTGGGAGAGCCGTTGAAGTGCGAGCTTTGCGGAAAGTTCTGCGCTTGGCAACATGAGCTTGATTCTCATTTATTTGCCAAACATGGCATAGGGAAGGCGCACAAATGTGTGTTTTGTGACAATTCGTACGCCAGAGAAAATGACTTGAAACACCATGAAGCTGCAAAACACGGACTTGGGGGTAAGCCAATCAAGTGTGAATTTTGTGATTATTCTTCGATTAGGAAAGGTGATTTGAGACGTCACCAACGAGCAAAACATAGTTTGGGTAGCCTCTTTAATTGTGAAGTGTGTGGTTTCTCATTTTCTAGTAAATTTGGATTAAATTGTCACTTAATTGCTAAACATAACTTGGGGAAAGCCTACAAATGCGAATTATGTAACTACACATGTCCGCGTAAGAGTGATCTCAAGTGCCATACCATTGCAAAACATGACATGACGCGAGCATTCAAATGTGACTTGTGTGACTATTCATCTGCACAAAAGAGTCATGTGAAGTGCCATAAAACTGCCAAACATAGCTCAATAAAACCTTGGAAGTGCGAAGTTTGTGGCTTCACTTTCGCTCAAAACTGTGAATTGAAGCGTCACAAAGTGGTCAAGCATAAATTTGAAGGGGCATTCAAGTGTGATCTGTGCACTCTTAGTTTTGCCTATAAGACAGACTTGAAGCTCCACCTCTCTACCCGGCATCGTCTGGGCGAAGGCCACAAGTGCGAGCTGTGCAATTACACGTGCACTTGGAAAGTAAGTTTGAAGCATCATATGGCTACAAAACATGGCAGAGGTCAACTTTTCAAATGTCAAAAATGTGATTATTTCTCCGCTAGTAGAGGAGCTTTGAAGAAGCATGAACAATCGAAAAAACATGCTCACTAAAGTGAAATTATCGTGCTTCGTTACCTATCTATTTATGATTTACAGATTGTGATACCATGGATTATGTTTCTTTTGCAATTATTGTGATATTTCTATAACGGGAAAGTTGTTTATATTTGTTTCCCTATACTCTCTTGTTTCTCATGAAGATTTTTGTGAAGTCATTCCTTTATCAATCTATTGATATATTTCCTTCGTTAGTAAGAAACTGAAATAGAAAAACTATACGTATTATTTATTAGTTACACGGTACAAGTTATAAAACACTTCAAGCCGTAGCCTTGTTATGTTTTGTTGTTATTTTTTAATTGTTATATGTATTTAAGATATAAAAACTGTTTTTTGTAAGGTTCTGACTTCTACTTGGAGACACTTTCTTTAGCAGTTAAAGTTTCAGACTCAAAAAGCAAATTCGTACTTTTTAAGTGCTCATTAACTCGTGCGTTCGTTCCATGTCTGGGATAGTCAGGTTGTGACGCCGGCCAAAAAGTCACCCACCGCAGAAGATGTTGATCAGAAGAGCAAAAACTGCTTCAGTTTAACTTGTACTGTGAAGAAGTTAGCTATTTTTAAGACATTAGTATTCTCGTCGGATCTATGGCTGCGTCACCAAATCAGGTCAAATAGCTTCTGATGACCTTCAAGGATAGTGAATATATTTGTTTGGTGCTATCTACTTAGTAAGAATATAACATGGCGCTCTCCGCCCCTGTTGGGAGTAGCCGACATCTAGTCTGACATTCACAAAGCACTAACACGGTCAATGGCCCTCTTTTTAGACGTGTGAGCGCACTAGTGTGTCGTAGTCATGGTAGCAGACGCATTTATTCACTCGCCTCAATTGGGTGGGGATTCTTTGCTTAGACGTAGATAGTATAGAAAATTGTAGAGACTAACGTTTGGTAGATGCGTAACGTTTGTAAACTGGAAATTTCCACGTTTTTGAGAACACCGTATGCAAGCTGAGTTTTCTCATTGTAACGTTCTCGTCTATGCATAGCTGATACTGTACTTGTTTGCTTATTATTTCATGCTTTAGTTCTTTTATTGTATAACTCGCTCTATCAAGCACTTGTTTCATAGTTTTAGCTAGCAATTAAACGATAAAATGTGTGACTATCACACTTCCAAAGAAGACGAATCGTTGGTTCTCAATACGCAGCAGCTTCTCTAGCTAGGGCAACCGGAATATGTACAATAGACACTGTGTGTGTGGGAAGGACATCTGATTTGATCGTGATAAAACTGCATCGGTGAAGAGAAACAGTAGGCACAAGTCATTGATAAGTCACGTAGGATATTAAGCGACCCGAAATGTTGGTATCAAAATTTTGAAGTTAATGAAATTATAATTTGTTGATAGTTCAGTATGAGGCATCAACAAAGCGGGTTTTCGTAACTGAGCTACATTTTTACCTCTTATAACAGAACCAACGATTTGCTCTGCTAAAACGAAGTGTTGTTGTAATTGTAAATTCGTATCATCAAAAAATTGAAGTATAGTATATTTTGTGGGCTGATAGCTCATCTCGATATAATAGCCTAGTTTTTGTGTGGAGAACACCCAATGAAGATTATTATGCGGATGGCACATGTCAGACCATCCTAAGTGATGAAGTCTGTCTATGGTGAGGATATTTCTACTTACTAGTGTCCTATGCCAAGATGATGCTCCTACACATCCTGCCAAAAACTGAGCCATCTTTTCGTTGAAGACCGTCCGAATATCAGCCAGTTGAAATTTACTGGCCAGTACACCAATCAAAATCTCAACAAAATTGAAGTCTAATGAAGGGGGTTGGAACCGAGACTTGGAAGGAATTTTCCTGCCTGCGTCGTTGCTCAAGCTAAAGTATCACCTGAGATATCAGGCTCTGTTTCCATGGCGAAGTTTCTATACACTTGACGAATCTCTTTCTCATGTGTTAGTCTTTCATAAAGTAAATTATTTCACCTCATGAATGGATTTTGTGCTTAAATGATAGCAGTGCTGGGTGTCCAAAAGCTAATGTAAGGTTGTGTGCAAAAAGTCGTAAATTTTATTAGGATTAGATGCAGGGTAAATTCTATACTCGGTCAAACAAGAAGTTCTTAGATACGTCCACACCATGTGTGGGCTTTTTGTGCTCACTGTTCTGTAGGTTTTGTTTTTTACACCCTGTAGCAAGCTGACGAAGTATTGTTATACTTGGATTCTTGTTTGCAGAAAAAATAATAGTTTTGCTATCTTTCAAGTTAAACGGAGCTATTTTTTCCTAATGAAATTGAAAGAGTCTGCTTAGCTAAAAGCTTCAGAAAGCTACGTTGCATGGAATGTTGCGGTTATAGTTTGGCAAAATGTCGGATTCCATGTGTGTTGCACGCCACGATCACGATGCAGAAACCTCTGGCCGTGCTCATGTGGCTGGGCTTTCGACCATCAGCCTGCTTGGATGACTCCTTTTGCGCTCTTGTTAGCTTTATTGAATCTCAGATTTCTATTGTCTTGGTAATGATCTTTAAACAGGAAAACGTATATAAATGTGATTTAGCTCCATTAATCTTTCTGTCATTTTTTTGTTAACGTATAATCTTTAAGTACTCTTCGATCGATAAGCTTTTTTGTAGTCCCTCCCGTGGCATTATGTCTAGTCATCAAATTATGTAATATCATAGGAGTTTAGTGTTCATGTTCAAATATCTTAATTTTATTTACCGATTTAGAATACTTAAAATACCTTCAACATGATGCTAAATATGTAAAATAGCATCCGATGACTCTAAGATTGCAATCGTTCAAAAAAAAATTGCCCTCACGTGCAAAATAGTATGAGTGTTAAGTTCAGATCATTCCTGTTTTCAGTATTTTCAAGTGGTGACCGTCATACTGGGTAAAATACTTTCTTCTCTGAAACCAAAACAATTTAGAAAGAATAGTAAAAATGCCTGAGTGTTACGGACTCAACTGGTGGTCACTCGGTGGGTTGCTGGAAGGTTGTCGAAGTAATAGACCATGAAGTACATCAAGTTGTGGACTTGGGAAAAGCGCGCGGGGAGAAGGGATGCCTCGGATGGGCCGAAGCAGTGTCAGTATTAGTCTTTAAAAAGCGTCACCGAGTGAGAAGGTCAGCCTAGGGCTATTATGAAAAGGGTGACTAGTTCTTCAAATTGTTTAGGTGACACGTTCTTATTTATCCTAAAATCCAGTTCTTATTCATTAGACTGCGTTTCAACGTATTCATCTCATTGCCGTGAAGAGTTCCTGAACGAGTTCAAAGGTAAGGAAGAAACATTTTTACTTCTCGATTTATCAGATCTGAATGCGAAAGGATGTTTTTTTTTGTAAGATATGAAGTAAAAATTTCGTTGAATGGAAAAGCTCCCATCGTCCTTGGATAGGCTTAAGTAACCCAGCAAGGACGATGTAAGTTTGGGACCTCATCCACGACTCGGAAGATTTATGTAAGGTTATGTACGAGTAACTTCCGTAATCTGTTGACGATCGTTTAGTCGGCAGAATTGCTAGCCAAGCAGTGCATGTTCCTATATGAGAAGTATTACGTATTTTGTGAATTAGATGTATGTAGTTAAGTAGTACATGCGCTTTATGACTTCTTTGAATAAGTATTACTCGAAATGTACTTAGTAGTGAATAGTCAGTATGGAGTAACGCATAGTCAGCTCACCTCAGCGTCGGAAATGTTCCTAGCACCCACGCAAACTGGCGTGCAGCCCTCGAAGAGCAGAAAGGGTTTCCTAGTTCCTTCGCTACCTCATTCCATATTTTTGACTGGATTTTCTTTAGCTGTTGAGTATGTGAGAGTGCAGCCTGTCCACTCATGCATGCTCTAATTTGTGTCTCTGATAAGCTGCGAATCCTTACGGTTACCGGTGCTTTTGAAAAGTGTTGGTGTCGATTACGTTCAGTGGTCGTCTCTGTAGCATGGAAGCTGAATATCCGAACTGAAAAAATGGCATGTTTATGGTGAATAAAACCATGAAAATCCATGCTTATTGTAAAATCCATGCTGTGTTGATCGAATCTCAATTGTCCTGTCATTTTTCAAAACGAGCCCAGTATCGCTGAGGGCTCGCTCAGCTCGTAAATTGAGGACGTATTTCGGCAAGCGTCGCAGTTGTGAATGTTTTATGCATTCTGTGTGTCCATTATTCCACATGAGGCCTGTCCTATCATTCGAAGGATGGTCTTCTTGGGTAGACGCTCGTATTTCTTACTCAAAGTGACTCATTGTAAATGTGTCAATAGTGTTCAGCGAGCTGTACATTTCCATTAATGTAGCTTGAGCTGTTAAAATACCTCAACAGCGGTAGTGCTAGGAGGAATTTTCTGATATATTGTTGAGAAATGGATGTAGGAAAATGACTTTCAAATAAGTTGTGTGGGCATTGCAAATGGGGATGAGGAATCGATCGAATCTTGTTTCCTTAAAGATGTGCACAGAATTTTTTTTCGGGGACATTTGAAGCATTGTACAGGTACGGGCTCCATGGAGTACTGATTAGCGTGATGGCCTCGCAGCTGGGGCGTTCAGGGTTCGATCACGGCTCAGGCCAGGTATTCCACGTAACCAGACAGTACTTCCCTAAGGTAAGGAAGCTTGAACACCACATTACTCACATCCCTCACCACGCCAGTGGTTCTAAGGTATTGAAAACCTAACGGTAAAACGTGCTGGAATTAATAAAGGTTCTTTCTTTGTAGTAAAGAATTAAGTGTCCTGATGTACGGAAGTTAATTGCTAGATTATGAGTATGCCTGTACTTATTTAAGTATGCATTCGTTTTGAACTACTGCCCACCTTTCGTAACCACTGTGTGTTATGTCAATGTTGCAAAATACTGTCGCTTAATATATGTTGAAAGGTGCTTATGCTTAGCATTTACCTTTTGCATAGCATTTTCCGTTGTGAACATGTTACCGACATCGATGTATTTATCACAGGGAGTTTAGTTTTCAATTAGTGGCAGGGGAAATTTCATATTAGGGTCAATTATGCTTGACGTTGCTCTTATGCGCTTTAGGACGAATTGGTGCAAAATAGGTGAGTACTTGAATAAAATTATCGAACGCTTCTTTTTCTGATTTTTTAAAATTTCAATGCTGATTTTGCACGTTTGATAATGTCATGAGTTTCAACTGACAACCTGTACTGAGGATAGTCAAGTCTGGAGTAATGCACGAGGTTGTAACCCAGGTTTTGCTCGTTCACGCATAGCAGTACATGTGCGTGAAACTGACCTATCAGAACCCTTCAGTACGAGCTGCTTATAGCAACGTGACCATTAACTAATCCTACTACAAGGCTCCACAGAGCTGTTGCCGTAGCGCATCTAAGTTTAACCAATCGCAGACGGGTTATCGTCCATCAACGAGACGATGCGCGTCCACATGCAGCACGAGTACCCCGATGTAAAATTCCGGCTCCTGGCTACTTGATACTTGTCCATTTACCCTCATGATTTTACTTCATCTGACTGTGACCTTTTCCAAAGACCCAAGGACAAAATCCTGCATTCTTGATACAGTCGATAATAAGCTTGAACTCATTTTGGATTAAGAAATGATAATTTTTGGAACGCAGCATCAGAAAACACGTCGATTGTATGGATAGAGATTCTTAACGAAAGTAGAAGTAGTAGTTAGTGGTGTTAGAAGTGGTATAGATCGCGCTTCAGTGACTTCGACTACGTCGTGCCGAAAGAAAGAGAACCATTTAGGATAGAGTAAAGAGAACGGGGAATCTATGCACACGGTATGGTCTCACACAAGATCCCCACTGCATTCAAAGTGCATGTCAAGAAAGAAGAGGAATAAATGGCTAAGGGTGTGTGAAAATTGAAAGGAGCAAAGTATGCACACTTTGCTCCTTTAGATAGATGTCCCGAAGGCTTGAAGAACATCTTAAATAAAATTACAGTGCAATGATAGCCTATTGCAAATTAAATTCTCTTTTAACATTGCGTGATCGTTGTGCATACTTCATAAAATTAAAATAAAAATTACGATGCGAAGATCGGTTATTGCAACCTAGATTCTCTTATACATTAGGTAGACCACAAAATGATGACTAAAAAGCCATGATTCACACGAAACATTATGAAAGAAAGGAAGAAAAAAAAGTCGTTTACTCCGAAATGGGTGAGTCGCATGCAAAGCATGGTACAATCGAGTTTTCAAACAGTGAGACAAGAGCCTTAAAATTAGGTGTGGAAGTCGATTTGAAACTTCTAATTGTGAATCTTAATTTGGAGATAGGTACTAGAAGTTAAAATTATCCAAAATCATTGCGTAATTTTTAGGTATATCTCTCTAAGTTTAAAGCCTGTAGTTTTGCATTATGGATGGGCAACCTTGATTGTCTGATAGTTAAGATAGTTCAACTTGTTACGAATAGTGCGGAATGAGACATTTATAATTTAAATTAGAGTCATTGTACGGCTGAACTATTTGCACTATCTAGTTCTTGTGAGATGCATGTTAACGGTGTGATGCGGGTTCAAAGTTGCAGTGAATGAACTTGAGAGAAAGACGTAATCATTCATTCCCAGAATACGTGACACAGGATATGGTAAATCAATTGACAATAACTAAACAAGAATTCAGCGGCACAATAAAAATGCAAATGATATCGACAGTTTAAACTAAGATTTCTAATTTGTTAGCTGATCACCCTTGCCCACGGTGATGT